>JAPMLY010001590.1:0-95301 GCA_026401115.1 Tetraselmis chui
GGGGGGGGGGAGTGAGGGAGGGAGAGGGAGAGGGAGAGGGAGAGGGAGAGGGAGAGGGAGAGGGAGAGGGAGAGGGAGAGGGAGAGGGAGAGGGAGAGGGAGGGAGAGGGAGGGAGCGAGTGAAGGAGGAAGAGGGGGGAAAGGAGGGAGGGAGGGAGGGAGGGAGAAAGTGAGGGAGGGACGGAGGGAGGGAAGGAGGGAGGGAGGGAGAGTGTGTGTGTGTATGTTTTGGGGTGATGATGGCCAGAGGGTGAATGGGTGTAGGGTGAGGTAAAGGTAGCATGGTGTGAAACACAGCATCTGTGCACTAGCCATGAAGTTTGAGGTGTAAAACAGCACAGCCCACCGCTACATCATATGCTCTCCCCTCTCCCCCCCTTTCGGGCTCTTTCGTCTACCTCACCTGCAGCTCTTCCAGGCTGACGGCCGCTGCGGAGACGGGCACGGCCACCGAACGCGCGGACGCGCTGCAGGCGCAAGCGTTGCCGTGGATGGAGCGCAGACCAGGCAATCCATCTAAACACACCATGCGCACACATGAACGCAGATCAGCCAGAGATCCGGTCGAGAGGGAGGTTGGGAGTTGGTCGGTGGGTTACCTGGCGTGAAAAGGTTCGGCACGGCTTGCCGAGGTACTGCCGTGATCTTCCTCGCCTGCGCGCACAACACGCGTGGGCTCGCAGTCGATCCGAAACATACTTCCTACGCAAAGGTCACGTGATAATATTCCCATTGCTCGGTCGTGAGGTGAAATGTGGGAGTTGATGATGGTGGAGGGGGATGAGGATGACGCGATGTTGTGATCGGCTCGTTGACGCGATACAGAACGTACGGGTACGAACCGAATGCCGAGGCCGCAGCCCCGAAGCGGCACGCTCCGGCACCACGGTACATGATACCCTGAACGCCATGCTAGCTGCGCGCAACATAGTTGGAGTTGCGAACGGGGCGGTCGTGGAAAGTTCAGTGGATGGGGGGGACTCGTGTGTTGGTCTGACGGCAGAGTGTCAGTAACTAACGCGACGCTGTTGATTGATGGTGACTGATGATCAACGTAGTTGGCGCGGCGACGATCGAAACGTAGTGCGGCAGTACCGTACTGGTACTGTGCTGAGTACGACTATGGATGGATGATATTGTACGAGAAGGCAAGTGTACGGTTTATTAGTGTACTGAAAACCCGGTACCCGTACTAAACTCAGAGCAGAATAATAATTTACGAGTGGCCCGTACCCGTACCTAGTACGGGTAGGTAGTTCTTTTGCCTCTCGTATTTTTGTATTTTCTTTATGTTCTTGTAATCAATTTTTATTTTATAAATACAAACCTAACTCCATATTTTTGTAAGCACTGAAGTAATGCTCTTGTACCCATCGTAGCGATGCGCAGTAGTTTTAGACGCATCCTTATCAAATTTCTTACAAGAAAAAGCAGTGGAGGCCACCAAGCAAGAAAAAGAAAGAAAGGAAGAAAAAACCTAAGCCCGAGGAACAGGAAGGCATGCCACAGCACCAGCACTGCCCTCCTGAAAAGCGTCGCGGAGATAAGAACCCAAAGTGCCATGAAGAGCAACAGAAAGACGTTGCATGAATTCTCGTCGCACATCCCCCAAAAAACGCCGAAACGGAAGAGAAGTAGATCGACGAACAAAATGCTGCATACGGACATAACTGTCAGAGCGCAAGGAACGAGAGTCAGCGGCCCCCATGCCAGGGAAGCGACGTACAACCACCAAAATAGCCAAGCGATCGACCAACTCAGCCGCCATCGGCGCCAACCGGCCCCCATCCTCCATGGCGAAGGGGTAGTAGTCATGGACCGAATCAGAAGCCAGACAGAACCAGAGTCGACCGTCGTAAACCGGGAGTACATGTGGAACTGTCTCGGGATAGACGTGTCGTCTTGCATGACTGGAACGTGTTGTGTGATTGCTCGGTAAAAAGATTCCCACTGAGCCACGTAACCAAAGTGAAGTAATTCACTCTTGTGCTTCTCAGCACGAAGTAACCCCTTCTGTGCGGGCGTACGTGTCAGACCGTCAATGTTGATGGTTTCCGGGACGACGTAAGTGCCATCCGGATTAACTGTCGACTGTGCCAAAACAGCCTGCTCGACCTGAGCAGGTGTACGTAAGTTGTTCGTAGCAAACCGGGAAGCGACGTACAACCACCAAAATAGCCAAGCGATCGACCAACTCAGCCGCCATCGGCGCCAACCGGCCCCCATCCTCCATGGCGAAGGGGTAGTAGTCATGGACCGACTGAACCGAAGGCGTGCCAAGCAAAGCGGAAGTGCGGAGGTCCGCATCAAGTTTGCCTTGCTGAGCTCCCAATGCAAGGCTGCCAGGGAGTGGAAGGCGAGCACCTATACGAAGAACGTTGGTGTTCGTGCGAGCACTTGTAACCGTCACATCAACAACAAGATGGCGGTGCGGAGCCATGAAGTCCAACCAAACCACATCCCCACGACGATCACGTGAAGCTCCCGACCGAATACGGCGGACCTCCAACCGCAAGTCCCGGCCCTTAGTAGCCCCCGCTTCAAGCATGAACTCTTCAAGCACGTGGACAATGCGGTCATGGAGTTGAATGAAATACCAAGAGCACGGGCACCGGGGGATATGGTCCATGAGCATAGCGGCTGTTGAGCGCTCACCCGACATAAAGATGCCCGATACCGTCGACGAAGATCCATACCCGCGAGATTCTGAAGGGGCCTCATTGCACCGAGGGCATTTTCGAACATGAGCGGCGCGCTCCGCAGTCAAGCCAAGCACCCGGTGGGCTGCCATCATATAGCAATCGGATGGCACCTTGAAACTGGACTCATGTGAAGCGAAAAAGAGAGCCAAAGCCCCGCGACCCGTACCCGAAGTCACCCTCATATAGTCCGGTGGGGAAGGTCTGCAGAACGCCAAGAGGTCAAGGTAGGCCCGGGCACGAAGAATGCGCGAAATGCCCCGTTGGATGTGGCCCCCAGAATCTCCCAAGCGAGTAAGAGCATCGGGAGTCGGAAATTGTAGGCTAGTCACTTGGGTAGCGGGTGCCACCGCATTGTTGACCGTAGATACCACCAACTCGACATCGGGCCCGGCATAATCAGAAAGGTTTTGGTTCAGTGTGTTAGTCAAAACCACAAGCTCCGATTCCGAAAACCCGCCCATAGTGGAGATAGAGTCGTGCGAATTGCGCTATTGGACCGCCCACGGTAAAGTAGAAGTGGCAACATTCAGTAGTTCCTGTCGGATGAGATTGTACAAAGGACCTAGCGACTCGGACTCGTAATCAGTAATCAGGTTGGCGAGGGTCACAGTGAATGAAGCATAGTGAGCAGGTTCGGCGTCGAGCTCGAGGGACGGTACATTAAGCCCCCCAAACTCCGCCGGGAGGGAGAGCTGTCGTTTAGCACGATTCAGTTTATCGAGTGCTTGTGCGTCCAAAGAAACGCCCAAGATTCGATAAACTGCCGCACGAACGGCCCTATCTGCAGTAGCAAGGTACGGTCGGCAAATATCTGGGGGGAGGGTGCGGAGCAAGAAACCATAGCGGCGTACCGCACACGTGATCATCAAGCGGAAAGCGGCGTGAGTCCCTCCGAAGTCCGACATAGCAAAGCATACAACCTTGTCCAAGAGGAGTTGATGAGCCTCAACGGTGTCTTGCAGCCAAGAGTGAACATAGTTCTCGTTATGAGACGCTAGAGGGCCGTCTGCCATCGAGAAATCCATCGCCAAAGGGGCTCCAAGGTTACTAGTACCCGTAACAACGGGGACCATCGCCCGTATCACCTCGACAAGTTCAAGGGCCGTATCCGGAGGTACCATGCACGAAGATTTGATTGGTTGAACATTCGAGCAGACTTTCCCCATTTCCTCCGTAGCAACCGTAATCACAGTCGGGACGAAAGGCGTTTTGATCAAATACTTGCCATCATCAGAAAAGGCTTGGATCGCCGCTGAATCCTTGCACCGTTCTCCAATATTCCGGAGGGGGGTGCTTATCGCCAGGTTGAACAAAAGCGGGCCAAGAGGATCTCCTTGACGGACACCCGTACGAGATTGAACCGTGCCGTGTAGGAGCGAAGCATCGTTGGGGTCGAAGTAATACACCGTGGAGTCCCGTGAATATATCATCTCAACCAACGGGATAATGGGATGCAAGTCAGGGTTCTTGTACAGCTCCGCAAGGAAACTCCGGCGGGAGATGGTGTTGACGGCGTTTTTCAGGTCCAAGCTTAGAAGGCTGCAATCAGGAATAGCTTGTAGGCCAATGCGAGTGGTATGAATGGCTCGCTCGATACCCGCTTTGGTGAAAACCGATCGTTGTACAAGGCCCAGGTGGTCGGCCGCGACAGTCGCTATCCGCGCTATGGCGTGACAATGAGCTAACCGCGACAAAACGCTGCCAGCAGCCAACGGCCGGACTTTAGGAGCCTCACCTCGAAGGCGAGTGGCGTCGCGGTCAACCCCAGTTTGCTTGTGAAGAGCCCACCCGGTCGCACTCGCCAGAAAGTCCGCCGCAGCCTCGGGAATGTTTCCCGCCGAGTAGCGGTTAACCCACTTACGCCATGCCGGAACATTCAAGTCACGGACATGTTCCCATCGCCAGCCATCAACGTGGGGGGCTCACAAACGAGGTGCTTTTCTCAAGACAAGGAGCATAGACTCCTCCCATATTTTGAGGCTGTCACTGTCATCTAAATACGTGAGGGGTGGGCGCGCCGGGGGGGGGCAGAGGGTCGGGGAGATCACAGTCTGGATGGGGAGTACCGGGAGGAGGATGCAACCGCTGAAGAGCGGCCAAAGCCGCGTCCGCGTCCTCCACCATTCCGAAGTCGGCTCCGTCTAGGGCCATCCGGGCCCGTCGCAACTGGCCAACTTCCACTAGCTCACGGGCCCGACGGAAGGCAGCACGGCGTCGGAGGTCACTTTCAGAAAGGCGAGTCGGTGGATGGTGCTGCTCCCGTTGAGTGTTCTGGGCCCGGCGACGGCGAGAGTTGCGGGGTCCTGGTGCTTGGTGCTGCTCCCGTTGCGCATCCTTATCCTAATTCCAATAAGTGCGCAATACACCACATCGATCTTTTTCCCAAATTTACCCTAGGGCACGTTTTGCCAAAGATGTCAGATTGCTTACAATTTGGCCAAAAGACGCCCACAGGCATGGCCTGGGGGTCGATTAGCGCAAGATTATAGGGATGGGTGGGTGGGTTCGCGCGAAGCCTAGATTGGATGAGCGCGAAAGCAGAGAGTGCCTAGGCTCGTGGCTAGCTACGGCTTATAAGGCACGGGCTAGCTAGAGCTGACCGTTGGGGAAGTCGTTGGTCGTTGGTTGCGCCTAACTGCTTGGGCGAGGTGGTTGCCCTGCAGGTGAGACGCGCCGATATTAACGATAACAGTAACCGCTATTTGAAATTTGAAATTAAACACTCCAATACCAGTAGAAACCGGCTGGAGTCTATGGCCCCCCCCTTTTGCTATGCCATACAGGACTTAAAAGCGTGAGGTAGACCGTGAACCACTAATCCCAACCTCTCCAATGGCAGTAACGATATCGTCTAAAACATACCCGTACCAATATCAAGGTACTTACTATTTTCTGACCTATACTATTTTTTTTCCTGGATATTATATGAAAAAAAAATGTCGCTATTCTCCACGATACGCGGCATGCTCCAGCCGCGGCGGGGTTGCCGATCAGCAAGGCTGGTCAGCATGAGCTGGTCGAGTCGAACCTGCCTGACCTCGGCTCATGTGCGACTCCGGTCGTGCCGGAGGTAGGGGGAAAGGCAGGTGGAAAACCCCCCTCGCGCAGGTCGTCGTCGGACTCGTCTCGATCCGTGCTCGACCCCGTCCGAGATATCGGAGATAGTGGTCGCTCTGCTCGGCGCGACCCTCCACCTAGTCTAGCCTTCTCCCCCCCCGCGGGGGCTGGGAGGAGAAAAAAGCCAGGCTGCAGACGGTGTTCGGCTGGCTCTCCTGCCTCCGAGCCAGATGTCTCATGTCCCCTGTCCGTTTGCCGTCTGTTTCCACCACCCATCTTATCGCGCTGTGTTGGCCGCACTTGTCTCCCCCGGTGATTTACGTTGTTAAGGGGCCGCCTATACGAGCAGTGTGCTGTTGCGATAACCCGGGGCACACTGCCTAAGGCAGCCTGTCGATAACCGGGTACCGACTAGGGGAGGGGGAACGGATAATGCCCAGGGATCGGCTATCCTCAAAAGATGGTGGGTACGGGAATATTTAACCGAAAACCCCCCGTACCGGGTTTTTCCGGCGGCGGATGATCCTCCCGACCTCCGGCGCCAGACCGTGCCGCTCCTCCGGCTGCGACTCGCCTCCGTCCTACGTATCTTCGGGCCTCTCCCCCAAGGGAGACCAAAAGGTTTCGCAGGGCTGGCGGCTGCTAGCGAGCGCCGTGCCCTAGCGCTGCTTCCCAGCTGTCCGCCGCCAGCTCCAACACCCTCGTCCCACCGCTGATCCGCCCGTACCCCTCTTCGCCAAAAATATTTCGCAAACGCCGCCCCCGCCCCATCGTCGGGAGAGTATCTGCGAGTATTTAGTCGCGGAAAAAGCATATCGGACTGGCCGAGCGGGAGATTCCTGTGCCGGTGTACGGATATTATGTTTTTTCCAAAACCCTCCGTACATGGCTTCCCGACAGCTGTTGATCCCGCGGATCGCAGCTGTCGGTACCTCCTTCAGCCCCCTACCGTGCCAGGCATGGCACGGCTATGGGGTTACCACCGCCCACCGCGTGGAGGTGGAGGTAGGTGCCGACGGGCCTGCGAGCGCACCCCCCTCCGGGGCCGCCGCCGCTGCGCCGCCGAGGGCCGCTAGAGTTACTGTCCCGTACACATGGAATTGGATATGCAAACCTCTAGATTCAAATCAATCTGACCATTTACCCTAGGGCACGTTTTGCCAGTAACCTAGAGCCAAAGGCTTGCACAACCATAATTAGTGTTGCGGGGGGGACGGCGTGAGCCAGCCGAAGAACCGCCAAGCAGCAGGTGTTGGGGTCATGGTTGGGTCAATGTATTTTCCTTCGGTCACGGAGCTATTCTTGGCCAAGCCACCCATGTATTTGATTACGGGGGGGGGAGCGCCGATGCAGCTGGCAGCGGACGCCGCGCCTTTCCGGAGGCTGTGCGATGTCCACTTAAAACCGGGGGGTGCGGCCGTGTTGACAGTGAGGAGGGAGAGGGCGAGCCACGCGGAGATGGTAGGAGCGGCACCCCATGAGGCGGAAGGCTCGGCAGGTGAGAAGCTCCAAAAGGCGTCTGGGGGTGGCCGGTTGTAGAATTTTGAGCAGAACGCGACGCGGTGCTGTGTGTAGTAGTCCAGCAGGTCGGCCATGACCGGGTTGGCCAGGATAGGGATAGCTATGGCGAGCTTGTCGCTGGTGGCGCGTTGCTGGTCGCCCTTAGATTTGCGCACGAACATACAGATTTGCTGGGAAGGTCTGTCGACAATTAGGTCGCCGGTTTGGCAGCGGGCGCCAGTTTCGGCGCGGCAAAAAAACACGTAATTGACGCAAAGCGCTAAACATGCCATGAAGCGTTGCAGCTGGGGAAGGGCAGCAGGTGTCCAAGCAAAAGTACCGCGTAGCGCGTTGGCGGCGAGTAAGATGTCGAGGGTGACGGGCGCGGGTAGCGGGAGGCGGGCGGTACTTGGGAGTAGGCGGTGTTGTAGCATCTCGAGGCCACGGCGCGCGTCGGCTAGGAGTTCACCTACGGCAATAGGTTGGCGCTGGTGGTCGCGGAAGAACTTGTTAACCGCGGAGAAGTAGGGTTGAAGCGAGCTGGCTGCGACCATGCCGAGCAGGGCCTGTTGTAAGTAATACCGCATACGTATTAGTTGCAGATAGCTACTGTAAGCTACTCTAGATATGATAAGTACATGTCTAGATCGGACATACCGATAAACTGTTTGACTCGGTACAGAGCTGTCGCTAGGCTACAGCTCTCCCACTTCTGTTGTCCCGACACCACGCATGTAGGCTGGTTGTCGCCTTAACTATTTCGTTTGCGGGACTGTGACTGTAACTACGTTTGCGTACGTTATCTTCCACACTAACTGTGTTTGCATGGTTCAATAGGTTATGGGCCCCCGCCTCACGTCACTCACGCGCGACAACCTGGTTCGGCGAGCTGCGATCGACAGCTCTCCCGCAGAAGGCAAGTTTCCTTAGACTCCTAGTACTTTCAACCTGTAGTCGGCGGTATCGCCAGTATAAACTGCGATTTTAAAACCCGCCACCACCCCTCTTAAGTCAGCCACCCGACGGAGATAGCCAGCCACCCACACCGACGCACTCGTCGTGTGTGGACAGGGTGCACACAGGTCCAAGCTGGAGAACGGGGGGGTGCACTGTCGGGTGAATACGCATCCACAGGTCGCACGCCAGCCGTAGCTTACCTTTTATTTTTATTTTTTATCCTCGCCTAGCGAATCAGCCACCAGCGCAGCGCTCCACCTGTCCTGGCCTTGGCCTCGACTTGTGCCCCACACTGGGTGGAGGATACAGAAAAGGTGCTCTGAGACACCCCGGGGCTACAGGCCGAGGGGTCGGCGGGCATCAGGCCGTCTCTTTGCATACCGCTGTTAGGCACGAGTCCGGCTAGCGGTTTTTACCGCTGCCTGTTTTTCATCCAGCTCTTTCTTTTTTGCCCTCTGTCGAAATGGCGCAGAAAAACCCGCCTGTTTCACCTGTTGGTTCCCCTGAGTCAGGCTCTCACCAGAGCACCCTCGATCACCCCCCGGATACTCTCGCGCTGCTCGTTGCGCAAGTGGCGAACATAACAGCTCGTCTCGACTCGCAGTCGGCCGAGGGTGCTGTTGCTGCTGCGGGTGCTAATCCGCACCCCCCTGTAGCTCAGCGCCGCCACGATGCCCAACTCGAACCCGTCCGGGACAGCCACGACGGCCACACCCTCCACCTGCTTGAACATCCCCAGCCTGGTTTCGTAACCCCGGACGCAGAAACACTCTTTGCTGCTGCAGCCCCTGTTGGCGACCCCACAGTCGCACAGCGCCGCCACGATGCGCCCCGCGAGCCCGCGCGTGCCGATGCGCACTACGACCCCTCGCGTCACGCCATCCGGGTTGATCACCTCCCACCACCTCCCCCCTTCCCCCACGCCGGATATGCCCTTCACCACCCCGGCCCCCATATCCCGGAGGCGCCCTCTCATCTCATCCCCCCCTACCGTGACCACCCGCACTCGTACGGCCCTCCGCGTCCCATGGCCGGCCGCTCTCCCTTTCCCGGTGGCCCACCTCCTCCCTTTCATGGCCGGCACTCTCCCCCACTCCAACATGGCGACCCCACCCCCCGGGGCCGTCGTCGCCCCACTATTGACCCGGTGGTCATCAACCGGGCGGCACACGAAGCCCCCGGCTTCGACAAGGACGCCCTCAACCGGTCCATGAAGATGTCGGTCCCCGTCATGTGCCCGACCACGGACTTCAAGCAATGGAAGAGGACCTTCCTTAATTTCCTCTCCATCAAGGCCGCATACCTCATTCCTCAGCTGGCCATCCGCGACTCCGGCGTCTGGCTCGACGAACAAGCGCAACACTACGCCTACACGCTGCTTCTCCATGCAGCCAGCGCGAATAAGCGCGCTGACCAAGCCATGAAATGCGTTTCTCCAGCACGCCCTGACTGCGCCGCTGCCGCGTGGGACATCCTTTGTGAACGCCTCGACTGTCGGTCTTTTGCTCGCTCCTTGTCCCTCTTAGACAACCTGACGGTCAGACAGCGCCCTGGTCAGTCACTCAGTGACTATGTCCACTACATGCGCCAGACCTTTGACGAGTACAACGACACATGCCAGTTGGTTGATGGCTCCGTTGCCATCCACCCCCACCACCTCGGTCTCCTCATGCTGCGCGGTATTTCCAGCAGCGGCCCACACGGTCAGGCGAAGCAATGCGTCATCAACGCCTTTGACACGGACTACATCATGTCGGCTGATGAAGTTATGGCCAGCATTCTCCACCTTGCGCACAACATGGAAGACGACCCTGCTCCGGACGCAACCGCTCCGGCCATATCACCTCCTCCCATCTCCGCGTTCGTCGCTGCGGGCCGCGGCTCGCACAGCGGTCGAGGCCCACCACACCGTAACCCTCGCGGCCATCGACCCAACAAGTGTGGCGTTTGTGGCAGCCTCCACCATCTCATGTCCGCGTGCACTGCCACGGATGACGCTATCCTTAAGTGGAATCTCGCCAAGCGTAGGCTGACAGTCCAGAAGTACGGCGCCGCCGACGGCACCCCCTCTGCTCACGCTGCGCTGCTGAGCGACGTCCCTGCCGACGACGCCCCCGCCGATGACACCGACTGCCTACCCACCCTCGCGGACTGCGCTGATGACTACGCTGACGACGAGGTGAGTGTCCCATTCAGCTCTGTGGCATTCTCCTCTTCCCTCGCCCCGGGTCGTAATCTGTCAAAGTTTTGGGTCGTTGATTCCGCCTGCTCGATTAACCTCACTGCGTTCCGAGATGACTTCGTGAAATTCACGCCCCCCTCCGCTCCCTCTCGCGTGGGCGGTGTCGGCGTTGACGTTAAGGGCAGTGGCTCAGTGCGAATTTCTGTCAGACTTGCCTCTGGCCAGCTCATTCACCGCACTGTGTATGCACTCTACACCCCTGACCTATCATCTCGTTCAGCACAGCGTATCGGCCGACTCCTTAGTGTGAGCTGGATGCAAACTCACAGCGGTTGTGAATTCATATTCCCCTCCAACTCTGACACTGGTTTGCTTTTGGTACCCACAGGCATGGGTGTGCTAGAACCGTCCGGAAACGGTCTCTACCTCCTTCCCCACCAGCCGGTCCTCCCTTCCAGCCCATCCGCACCGCCGGCACTTGACCCCTCACCTCAGGTTGCCCTTACTGCCCAGTGTGATCCCGTCCTGTGGCACCGTCGATATGGCCACCTCAACATGCAAAGCCTTCAGGCCCAACATACTCACGGTGTCCCGACTAGCCCTGTGTTAACTAGCGCTGTAACCAAAGTTTCGTGCGACTCTTGTCTCCTTCACAAAGCCACAGCTGCACCACGCAACACAGCCGCTTGCGCGAAGCCATCCCACCCCCTCCTCAACCTGTCCGCTGACCTCTGGGGCCCGGTCAATGTCCCCTCCCCACATGGCCTCCGTTACTGCTTGCTCGTCATCGACCACCACACCAACTACATGTGGGTGCGGTTCCTTAAGTCTAAAGACGACGCATGTTCGGAATTGGAAACCATCCTCTTGGACATCAAACACCTGCATGCCCGCCATCACTCCCAGACGGGCGCGTTCGCACCGGTCCTCAAATTTGACTCAGACTCTGTGTTTGAAGCTGCTGTCACTCGCCGGATGTGCGCACACCTCGGCGTCGGGGTACAGTTCTCTGCCCCATACGCCCACCACATGCTCGGCAAGGCCGAACGTCCCTGGCGCACCATCCGGGACAATGCATCGGCGATGCTCCACAACATGGCCGTTCCCAACTCCATGTGGTCGTGCGCTGTCAGCACAGTTGTGTACCTTCGCAACCGCACGTACAGTCGCTCGGTCGGACCTAATGGGGGCGTCCCCCTCACACTCCTTACGTCGTCAGTGCCCAACGCCTCCAAGTTCCGCGTCTTCGGCTGCGCCGTTTTCGCCAAGGTCCCCGACAAACAACGTCGGAAACTCAGTGAAAAAGCATTTCGCGGCGTCATGGTGGGCTATCCCCCTGACGCACCCGGGTATCGTGTCTACAATCCGGAAACGCGTCGCATCACCACTTCCGTACATGTTGTCTTTCAGGAAGACACCCCAGGCTTCGACACACAACCCTCCGTCGACTCGGCCATCACCGACTCTTCGGACGACGTCCCCGCAGACTCACCCCTATCCCACCCCATTGACCTCACATCACCCACACCCCTACCCCCCCCGCCAACCCCTCGCCATGCTCGGCTCCGCTCCCACCCCATTCGCTACGGCGATATGGTTGCCCACCTGTCCGACTACCCACCCACACTCGTAACGGCGTGTTGTGATCCTGAACAAGGAAAAGCTCAAGAGGACATCTTTGAGCACCCTCACGTCCCCGACCTTGTCACTGGTCCCCCACACACACCTGCCGGCACGTCCCCTACTGCCATCGCCCTCCTCTCCGCCCGAGAGTGTGTGGAACCAAAATCCTACCGAGCTGCGCTGGACAGCGCCCAAGCCCCCCAATGGCAAGCCGCTATGCAACAGGAGTATTCCTCCCTCATCAGCAACGGCACGTGGGACCTTGTGGACCTCCCCCCCGGCCGCATGGTCGTTAACAGCATGTGGATCTTTAAAGTCAAGTCGGATACAGCCGGCGACGTCTCCCGCTTCAAAGCGCGGTTCGTCGCCAAGGGGTGCAGTCAACGCGCTGGACTGGACTACACGGAGACCTTCTCCCCGGTCATCCGCATGGCCAGCCTGCGTCTCTTCCTAACCATTGCAGCCGCCCGCGACCTTGAACTCTGCCAACTTGACATCGACACAGCGTTTCTCTACGCCCCCATCCGGGAGGATGTGTACATCCGCCAGCCCCTCGGCTTCACCGATGGAACGTCCAAGGTTTGTCACCTCAAGCGTTGCCTCTACGGCCTTAAGCAGTCCCCCCGCGAGTTCAACATGCTACTTCGTGCGTGGCTCGTCGACCATGGATGGCAACAATGCGTCTCCGACCCGTGCATCTACATCTATCGCGCCGGCCACGTCTTCGCCATGATCGCCCTGTACGTCGATGACATTCCCGCGGCCTGCAATGATGCCACCTGGCTCGCATCGTTCAAAGCCCAACTCGGAGCACGGTTCAAAATCAAGGACCTAGGCGACCTCTCCCAACTCCTCGGCATGCACATTACCCGCGATCGCTCCACGCGCACAATCTCGCTGGACCAGTCCAAGTACCTGCGCGACATCCTCGCCAAGTACGGCATGTCTGACTCTAAGCCGTCGTCCCTTCCGATGGACCCAGGCTTCCTCGCCGGCCTTGCACACTTGAACTCGCCTTCTCTCACAGGAGTGGCCAAGGACGTCTACCCAAGCCTCCTGGGCAGCCTCCAGTACGCCGCCGTTTGTACACGCCCCGATGTCTCCACGGCGTTGAGCATCCTCGGCTCTGCCCAAGCCTCGCCCACCGAGGCACACTTGCAAGCTCTGAAAAAGGTCCTCCGCTACCTCCATGGCACCATCAACATGCGCCTGACGTTGGGGGGGGGCCTGGACCACAGTCTCCAACTCACAGGCTTTGCCGACGCTGATTGGGCCAACGACAGCAGCACCCGCAAGTCTCGCTCCGGCTATCTCTTCACCCTCGGACGCGGGCCAATCAGTTACAAGTCCAAACAACAGACTTGTGTGGCTCAATCCACGTGTGAAGCCGAGTACTACTCTGCGGCTGACGCCACCAAGGAGGGACTCCACCTCCGACAACTCATGGGGGAAATCTTCGACTCCCCCATCACCGAAACCACCACCATCTGGGAGGACAACCAAAGCGCCATTGCATACTCCCAGAATGCCTTGGTCAGCGAGAAGACTAAACACATCGGCCTGAAGTGGCACTTTCTCAAAGACCACGTGGAGCAAGGGACCATCAAGTTGAGGTACCTCCCCACTGACCAGATGGTGGCTGACATGCTCACCAAACCCCTCCCAGGACCTGCACTAGCACGACACCGAAGTGCGATCCTTGGAGGACAAGACCCAATGCAACGCTTCATCCCGTAGCTACCTTCAGGGGGAGTGTTGTAAGTAATACCGCATACGTATTAGTTGCAGATAGCTACTGTAAGCTACTCTAGATATGATTAGTACATGTCTAGATCGGACATACCGATAAACTGTTTGACTCGGTACAGAGCTGTCGCTAGGCTACAGCTCTCCCACTTCTGTTGTCCCGACACCACGCCTGTAGGCTGGTTGTCGCCTTAACTGTTCCGTTTGCGGGACTGTGACTTACGTTATCTTCCACACTAACTGTGTTTGCATGGTTCAATAGGGCCAGCCACGCCGTGTAGCGTACCATTGTGGCCGGAGTGGCTTGTAGCGGGGCGATATTTTCCTTTGCACAAAAAAAAAACTGTCTGATTGCGTTGTTGTAGCTCGCGTACGGAGAGGGCGCTAGCGAGTTGCTGAGTAGGGTAACCGCCGTAACCCCGATCTCATCAGATCCTAGGAGGTCTTGAAAAGTTTCGGAGAGGTTGGCGGACCAGGGCGCCGGTGCTGCTTCGAGGCGTAGGCTGTAGCGTGGCGGTCATGTACGCAGAGGGGGAGTACGCTGTACATGAGCGTTTAATCGGTCCGGGCGTAACGCGCGGCCAATCGCTCCGCGTCGAATGAAGAGCCAAGAGGGGGTGAGAGCCGAAAGGCCACGATGCTCCACGCGGGAGGTCCGCCCCTTCGCGCTTGCCTAGCCTGCCGGGAAAGAACAAGTCGCGGGACGCCGGGAAGTGCATGGTCTCGGTTGCCAAGCGGGCGAGCGCGTGGTACCACGTTTTGTTTCTCCTGTAGGGGGCTATGACCGTCGCCGCGGCTTGTGCCTGCGCCAGCTTTGCGGCGAGAGCCGGGAGGGCAGACCACGAGAGGTTGCAGTAGTTGTTTTCGCGTCTCCACGCAGCGTCTGAGAGGTGCAGGCAGTCGATGTCCTCGCACATGGGGTCGCGCCAGCGGGCGTTGAAGCGTGGCAGTTGAGCGTTGAGCATGGACGCAAAACGGTCGATCGTATGCGGGCCCCACCGGCGCTGAAAATCGTGGGTTTAGCTGCCAGTCTTCTGAGTCCATCTCGCGGCTTAGCGTGTCGGCCCAGACGTTGGCGGCCGACCGGATGTAGCGTGGGCGGATGTGGATGTCGTTGGTGTCGAGGAGGAACCATAGGCGCCGTAGCTCGGTCATCATGACGGGTGACCGGGACGTTAGCTTGGTTAGGGCGGCGACCACGGCAGTGTTGTCCACGTGGAGGAGGACTTGTCGTCCTCGGAGTTGCGGCAAAAAGGTTTCGACCGCGTGTCGAACCGCTCGAAGCTCCTTCCACGTAATGTGTTGAAGGCGGTCGGGAGCGCTCCAAAAACCGCGGGCTTGGTAGGTGGCGTCCTCGTTTAGGACGGCTCCCCACCCGTAGTTGCTCGAGTCGGCGTGCAAATAGGCGGTCTCGATGGGCTTGTAGATTGATCGGCCGTTGTGTTGAGTGGGCACCGTACGCCACCACTCGAGGTCTCGTCGAAGTTGGTGAGTGAGGCGCACGCGTCCCCCCCAACCAGTTCGTGTAGCCAAGACGTTGTGGAGCTCGCGCAAGAAGAATCGCGCGGGCGCGATGGCGAGGTAGAGAAACTGCGCTTTTCCCGCGAAGGCTGACGTGTGGGCAGCCAGCGAGCGTTCGACGCCGTTCGCCCGAGTAAAGACGAAGCGTGTTGTGCGAGGTGTTGCAGTTTTGCGGGTGGGGCGCGAAACTCGCCGAGTTGCAAATCTACCGTTAAGCCCAAGTGGTCGCCGACTTGCGTTGGCGTCCACACACCTTTCTTGGGGTTGCGTTGTAAGCCGAGGCTGTCGAGCAGGGCTGGGACGCGTTGCCGAAGTAGTAACGCGTCGTCGTAAGAATCCGCCAAGAAGAGGAAGTCGTCCATGTAGGGGAGGAGTCGTGTACCTCGCCATCGCGCGTTCCGGAGGAAGCGTTTGGACGGTCGGCGTGGGCCGGTCGGTGTAGATGCGGGCGTGGGGGGCGGTGGGCGGCGTAGGTGGTTCGTAAACACTTGCGTGAGCTTGCAAAAATAGTAAGCGGAGCCCGACCAACCCATAGGAAGGCACGCGAGGCGCCATAGGGTGCCGCGGTAGTTGACCGTGAAGTAATCTCAGTCTTCCTCCCGGATGCCAAGGGTGTAGTACCCATCGGTGAGGTCGAGTGAGACGAAGTAGTCCCCCGGTCGAGATAGATGGCGCAGGTGCTTGAGTGTCTCGCACGTCATGTTGAAGGTTGAGCAGTAGCGGTTGAGTTCTCGAAGGTCGATAATCAAGCGCCATTGATTGCATCCGGGTTTGGGCACCAAAAACATCCGGGAAACGTAGCGAGGGTTAGTCGAGCGCTCCCACGCACCGCAAGCCCCGAAGCGTGGGAGTTCCGAGTTGAGAAACTCGAGTTGGTCGGGTGTTGCGTCTAGTATAGAGATGCCGTGGTTGAATGGTTTGGGCCGTACGCCGTGCTTGAACTTCACGCGTACGCCGTAGCGGATCCAACTTAGGACTTGGCCGCTCGCGCCGATGCGCTCCCACTCCCGCCATTTTCGACGTACGCGGTGGCGCATGAAGGAAGATGTCGGGGAGCAGGAATCGGCGCGGCGGGCCACACCATCATTTCTTGCTCGGGGGTTTAGCCGGGTCGGTCGGCTTGGAGGGGGGGGTGGCGCGTGCTGCGGCTGCTTCTGCGGCGGCGGCCTTGCGTTTGTCGGCGGCGGCTTTGCGTGCTCGAGCGTCGGGGCGTGTGGGCTTGTCCGGCGTGATCTTCGCGAAAGCGGCGCCGGCGGCGGCCTTGCTGGCGGCGTGTAAGCTGACCTCAAGCGTGCGGTCAACGAAAGCTTGGCGAAGCGCGTCCAATGGGCCGGAGACCGCGGTAGGGCGCGGGCGGCAAAAGCGCTCGTGGGCCAATTCGGTAAAGACGCGGTCCGCATCCGTGCTCGTTTGTCCGCCCTTGGTGAGGCGGAGGAAGCCCAATCGAGTACGGGCGGCCTCCTCCGTCGCTGTGTGGGTGCGATGACCCGCTCGGATGAGGGCAATCGCTGCCGCGTGCTCTGTCGGTAGAGGTGGGCCGTGCGACAACGTGTCCAAAGCCTCGCCAATTGCCGCGTTGGCGCAACTGTCGAAGAAGGCATAGCACCCGATGTGTAGGTACTCGTCGTACGCTGCTTGGGTGCGTTTGTCGCTTAGAGCTCGGGCGGTGTCGTCCGTGAGAGTCCACAGACGTGGCTCCTCGACGTCGCGAGGGGGACGTTCGAGGCCGGCCGGGATGACCTCGCCGTAGTAGGCGAAGTCGACGAAATCGGACGCCGAGGGGTCGGGTTCGTCGTCAAGCAGGTCGATAGGTGGCTCACCTTACCACCTCCGTCGCTGTCGCGTCGGCGGGAATGGACTACTGTTGATCAGTAGTAGCAGGTGTGGCTGTCGTCTGCTGGAGTTGGGCGAGTAAGGCAGCGTTAGCCGCCAAAAACTGCTCGGTAATCCGTTGTCCCGATGCCAAAACTGCCGTACGAATCTGTTCGGTTGTGCGTTGTTCGAGTGAGGTAGCGTGAGGGTCGGCCGATGCGGCGGATGTACACTGCTCAGGCTGCATGTTGTGGAACTGCGTAGCTGAACGAGGGGAAGTGTCGCGTGACGCTCGAGTGCGCATGGGACGATGGTAAACACCATGCTCGACTACTAGAGTCGAGACTGCGTTCTCGCGAAGCCTAGATTGGCTGAGCGCGAAAGCAGAGAGTGCCTAGGCTCGTGGCTAGCTACGGCTTATAAGGCACGGGCTAGCTAGAGCTGACCGTTGGGGAAGTCGTTGGTCGTTGGTTGCGCCTAACTGCTTGGGAGAGGTGGTTGCCCTGCAGGTGAGACGCGCCGATATTAACGGTAACAGTAACCGCTAGAGTTACTGTCCCGTACACATGGAATTGGATATGCAAACCTCTAGATTCAAATCAATCTGACCATAAAAAATACCGCATTTGTAGTACCAAAATCCAATCGAGCGGATGATGAAAAGGGGACACACAGACAGACGGACAGAAAGACGGACAGAAAGACAGACACACACACACACACACACACACACACACACACACACACACACACACACACACACACACACACACACACACACACACACACACGGACTTTTTCAAAGAATTGTAATAGAACAGGAGATCATATCATCGGCCACAGCAGGTACAGGTATATGTACTAATTTTTTGTGGGGGCGGGGGGGGCATCATCACGACCCGTACCGTCGATTAAGAGCAGTATCGCATTATTAGCGATTTCCGTCCATTCCCAGGGGCAGTATTATTAGCGTTAACTTTACGTCACTTACTCATGAAATGTCGATGAGTGACTCGTCATGAAGTATAAAATTAAACAGTAGAAAAATTACAAACTTAGACAAAAACCACCAGGCAAAAAGGAAAAATCAATAAGGAGGAAAGCCCCCCACAGGCCCAAAGCCGGAGGAACGAGGAGGCACGCCACAAATACACTCCTCTACAAAATTCCGGACACGATTTCGCACCTTCGCAAGTAAAAAATGTAACCATGCGTCGATTTTATTGACAAATCTCCCGAAATCCTAGGCAATGCTTTGGCGCCAAAGATGGAATGCGCCGACCACTACGGAGGACGAATTCGAGCACTACCGAGCTTATGTACTTGGGGCTATCGCGCCCGCACTCGTGCGGCACCCCGTGATGGTTAGACGAAAAGAGTAACGGCCCCACAAGGAGGCCATGTGTGGCGACTAGAGAAGTGAGAGGAGAGAGATGGCGGCCAGCGAAGGCACCGGCAAGGCCGGCCGACCGCCACTAAAAGGGAATAGAGTACCGCTAATAGCATAATACTAAATACTAGGATGATAGATAGCTACCTTGTACATAAGCACTCTAGGCAACGGGATGGTTAGTGCGCAAGACATACCCGTGCAGCACGCTCTTTAAATCAATCGCGGTGCTGGTTAGACGAAATGAGTAACGGGCGCACAATGCCGCAATATGAATATTGATGCGACGGTCGCGCAAATGAAATGCATAGGCGACGCAGGGAGGAGGTGTTGGGCATGCCGCTGTGGGGGAAACGCAAAAAATCGCGTATGTAGACTTACCACCGATATGCGCACAACCCAAGGGCAAGCCGCTTTCGGCCACAGCGTTCAAACGATCGCAACTTACTCAAATGTGGTCAAAACGTTTTTTAATCATGTACCGTTGGACGCGTCTTTTCAATGCGCGTCGAACACACCTACTCCGGAGTCGAAATACCAACAAACAAATATTCCGTGAATTATTCTAATTTACAGATTATTCCGGCAAAGCTGAGCCGCAGTGCCAAGCAACACCCATCGAATTCGGCTCACCTCATGAGGCGATTTGTGCGGGGTTTGTCGATATATGCTTACCTATTCTTCATTCCTACTGATTTCCGAGCCTATTCCCCGACGCGTGCCACGCGTGGGGCGGGTGTGGTTGGCACAAACACATACCCAAGCATTCCAAACACCACCGTCATCGTGATGCGTCCCTAACAGCCAAGTTGGACCTCGCCCCTCCCCTAAGCCAATCGCCCTCGCATGTTTACAGCCTGCAGTGTTTATCCAAACCTGCGTCATGTGCGTCTTTGCTCGCTTGCTTTCCGAAAACATCTTCCGTACCAGCGGCGTGAACTCCCGTGCTCTATTCACACACCCGCAAACCAAACCTCGCGCATTGAACACGGCACCCACGCCTCCAAACCCCTTCCAAAAAGTCCCCAAAAGTACGATTATGTGGAACACGGAGTACTATGCAGCTTGGCATGAGCGCTTGAGCAATGCCCAAGCGTGGCGCTCAGAACGACGTGTTTCGTTTAGACAATTTCATTGGAATTTATGGGCTTAATTCGACAAACTCCACCGACAACACCCGTTTTAAGCTGAGGTCTAACCACCTCGGATGACGGGTTATTGCTTGCTTCTCGGCTTTCCTACAATTGGGTGGTGCTCGGGTATCGTCGTGCTTGACGTGGTGAGAGGGAGGCGTGTTCATGACTAGCTTATGTTTAACATGATGCATGTCCGGACTATTGTGGAGGAGTGTACTTAGTGAATATTGTAAGTAGCGCTAGTCAGGCAGCAAGATCATCCGCGACTTTCATCCATCAGTTCGCACCTGCTCTTCATCATGCTCTGATGTTGCTGCGAACGGCAACCGCAACCGTAGCTATGCGTGGTAAAAGTGAGCGAATTCGCCGTAAAATCGTTTTTGCTAGCAGGCAGGCAGGCAGGCGTGACATTACTGCCGCCTGTAACATCATGTCATTAACGTACTCTGAATATGCTGCAAAATTTAGCGAATGATCGTCTTATTCTGCGTGATTAATTTGCAATTAAGGATTAAAATTGTCTCGCAAGAGCGATGTATATCGCAATAGGGATGCATCTATGCAGTCGCAATGCAATAATGACTCTATTGTAATGTATTGTTAGTATTTCATATGATATCGCGCTATGAATTTAGCGATAGTGACATAAGATTTCTCGATACTTAACAAATACTGGTAAGCTAAAGCTTATGGTCCAGTAAGAAACCTTTATTTATCGCTACTTCCTTACCCTGCACGAGATGTGGGTGTTTACTGTACACAGTCGATTGTTTCGGCGACGCTTGTCGTTTCACCGGCGGCGGGCGAGCTTTCCCGGCGACGACAAGAGAGTGCTCCGCAGGAGCACAAGTCCTCAGACAATCACCACCGGCAACCAGACGTAGCACACTTTGCACTGAGGTGACCTAAGTACATGTACTCTCGTAGTCATATACTTTTCGCGCGATGTCTAGTCTGTCTTTCCTTTCCTTGCGTGCTTGCCTTACGCAGACGCACACAGTTCAGAATGACGCCGACAGTCTGTACGCGCTTGCTGTGGGCCTGTAGCCGAACGATCAACGATGCCAGACAGCTGACCCATGCAAGCACGCCTGCCTTGCCCGCAGGTGAACATCGAAATTGCGTTGAAGACCTGAACTAGCTTAACGGATTTACAAATCAGAAACATGGTAAGCTTAGAAGGCATCGCGCCCCTCGACAAGTTGAATAGGTGACAGCAGTGTTAGTAGCTGGACGACTGATCCGACGGGCGCTGATCACGAGACAGGCTGACACCGCCGGAAAGACCATCGAGTGCAAAGCAGCCGTGGCCTGGGCGCCAAACAAGCCCCTCGATGTCCGTACTGTAACTGTGGACCCTCCCAGCGCGGGAGAGGTCCGCATTCAGATCAAGGCCACCGCGTTGTGTCACACGGTAAGCTTTGCGGCGTCGTTCTAATTTGGAACCACGAATTACCTTACCGTTCAATGCCAATGTTGTTTCCATATCTCTATGATCACCGGCTAACAGTCCTATAAAGTAAATGGGTATTGCGTGTCGAAGCCGTCTACCCCGTGGTTTCATGTATTTTTCTCTCAACAGTTTGCACGTGGTGCAGGATTCGTACACCCTGGATGGCCTGGACCCCGAGGGCCTGTTCCCTTGCATCCTGGGCCACGAGGCTGCGGGTGTGGTGGAGAGCGTCGGTGATGGCGTCACCTCTGTGAAGCCCGGCGACCACGTCATCCCCTGCTACCAGGTAGGCAGGCTATGTAAACTCCCATCAGGTGAAAATCAAAGCTGAGGGTATCTGGGCCTGAGCAGTACTCTATGCTTTGTTGGTGCAGGCGTACTGCGGGGACTGCAAGTTCTGCAAGCACCCCAAGTCCAACCTGTGCGTCTCCGTCCGAGCCTTCACGGGGAAGGGCGTCATGAAAGCGGACAGCCAGACTCGCTTCAAGTGCGATGGCAAGCCCATCTACCACTTCATGGGCACCAGCACATTCTCGGAGTACACCGTTGTGCACGAGCAGAGTGTGGCGCTGATTGACAGCGCTGCCCCGCTGGACAAGGTGCGTGCATGTTAACCCCAGTTGAGGCTGCTTGATTTATGCGCCCAGGGTATTTTAGGGGAAGGATGGGAGTCTAAGGCCTTATGTTGTCATGGCAGGTGTCTCTGCTGGGCTGTGGCGTCGCCACTGGGTGGGGCGCCGTGCACAACACTGCTCAAGTGCACGAGGGCGCCACTGTAGCTGTGTTTGGTGTGGGCGCAGTGGGGCTGGCTGTGATTGAGGCGGCGGTGGAGGCCAAGGCCAGCCGCATCATCGCCGTTGATATCAACCCCGCAAGGTTTGAGACCGCCACCAAGTGGGGCGCCACGGAGTGCCTGAACCCCAAGGACTACGACAAGCCCATCCAGAGCGTGATCGTGGAGATGACGGAGTGGGGCGTGGACTTTAGCTTTGATTGCACGGGGAACGTGGAGGTCATGCGCTCCGCGCTGGAGTGCGCCCACCGTGGCTGGGGCGAGTCTGTGGTCATTGGCGTGGCTGCCTCGGGGAAAGAGATCTCGGTGCGTGTCGTGCGTGGGGGCTACTCAGTCACGAGTGGCAGGTTGTTGTGTTTCTAGGTAAGATGAATTAACAAACCTGTTGTCCTGTGCTGTCAGACCCGTCCCTTCCAGCTGGTGACTGGCCGTGTGTGGAAGGGCACCGCGTTTGGCGGCTACAAGAGCCGCATCCAGGTGCCTGAGCTGGTCAAGAAGTACATGGGGGGCGGGACCAAGCTGGATGACTACATCACCCACAACATGAAGTTCGATCAGGTACGACGTGGTTCTGAAACGTGAGAGTTGCCTGTCATTCTTTGCTAGGTCCTCCTGCGGTTTTCCCCCAATGCCTGAGCGCCTCCTCTCTTGTCTCCCTCCTCAGATTAATGAGGCCTTCGATCTGCTGCATGCCGGCAAGTGCCTTCGCTGTGTGCTCACTTTCTGAGTCATTTCAATGGAATAGCTGCGGCGAAGGTTGTCATATGAGGGCACACAATCTAGGAGGGGTTACTTTACACCATAGTCAGCTGTGCCATGAAGCTGACCTATCTATTTGTAAGCTTCATGTACAGCGCTGATACCTCAGTTTCAAGCTTGATAGGCATCATGTGCATGACGGCATTGGGCGCCATTCGGTTGTGCTTCGCTATCTCTGCATTTACTTTGTCTAAGCGCACTTGAAACTCTCCCTTCGCACTCACCCACCCTGGCACGCCCTTCAGCTGCCGCATCGCATCAGCTAGACTCGCAGGCTGTGCCTCCACTACTTGCTTCACAAAAGGCTCGATGCTTGCCCTCAACCCTCGCACTCTCTCTCGCACCACCTTCCCCACTTCAACCCACTCTGGCAGCACGTTGGCGTTTTTCAAAATCTTCACCGAAATGTCGCTCGAGTCCTCCGTGCGGTTCAGCGGCTGCCCTTTCCCTGGCAGCTCGTCGAAATCCCCCACCCTCATGGCTTCCCTGATCCTGTGGTTGGCCAGTATCTCGAAGGCGGCCTCGGTGTCCGGCGCGGTCCCTTCCTCCTCGAGTCGCGCCTCCAGCTCGAGTTGGTAGTCGAAGTGCGCCATCGCTATCGGTGACCGGGGCCGCGGTCGGGTTGTCGACCCTTCACTCCTGTTGCCACGGGAGCCATCGTCCTGGGCTGACGTCATCGTGCGTCGATGCACGACGGCTGCTATGGCTTGGCAGACGCTCGGGACGAGCTTCGTTTGGCGCCCGGGTCGGAGAGAGTCAGCCAGCGCGAGCAGCAACATATCGAAGCAGATTCGCCGAAAGTGCTAATAGTGGCGGCACTGATGATCGACCGAGAGGGCAAACGCCGGAGAGAAGCTACTCGACTTGTGTAGTTTGACAGGCACATCTGCTGGTCGCACTGCCCGGGGATCCTCCGGCCCACCATCGCGGCTGGAATATAATAATTTTTTTTCTGGCCGGCTGGTTTGTTTACAAAAAGAACAAGATGAGCACGGACAGGGAAAGTGGGAGGGTAAACAAGAGGGCAAGAATGACAAGGATATAATAATCCTATATGGAACATAAGTGGAATACAATAATCCTTAAATCATTAAGCTTTTTATTATATTTGCCGAGCAGTTATTGAGAGTACTGCACAGGTGCAAGTACCTGCACTGTGGATACAAACACTCCTCCACAATAGTCCGGACGTGCATTATGTTAAACATAAGATAGTCAAGAACACGCTCCCCTCCCACCACGTCAAGCACGACGATACCCGAGCACCACCCAATTGTAGGAAAGCCGGGAAGCAAGCAGTAAGCCGTCATCCGGGGTGGTTAGACCTCAGCTTAAAGCGGGTGTTGTCGGTGGAGTTTGTCGAATTAAGCCCATAAATTCCCATGAAATTGTCTGAACTACACACGTCGTTATGAGCGCCACGCTTGGGCGTTGCTCAAGCGCTCATATCAAGTTGCATAGTACTCCGCGTTCGACATAACCGTATTTTTGGGGGGATTTTGGAGGGGGATGGAGGCGTGGGTAAAGTGTTCAATGCGCCATGTTTGGTTTGCGTGTGTGTGAATAGAGCACGGGAGTTCACGCCGCAAGCACAGCTGCTGTTTTTGGAAAGTAAGCGAGCAAAGACGCACATGACGTAGGTTTGGATAAATACTGCACGCTGTAAACATGCGAGGGCGATTGGATTTGGGGAGGGCCGAGGTCCAACTTGGCCGTTAGGGACGCATCACGTTGCCGGTGGTGTTGGGAATGCTTGAGTATGTGCATGTGCCAACCACACCCGCCCCACGGGTGGCAAACGTCGGGGATTACGCTCGGAAATCAGTAGGAATGAATACTTGGTAAACATAAATCGACAAACCCGCACAAATCGCCTCATAAGGTGAGCCGTATTCGACGGGTGTTGCTTGGCACTGCGGCTCAGCTTCGCCGGAATAATGCGGAAATTAAAATAATTCACCAAACCTTTGTTTGCGAGTGTTTGAACTCAGAAGTAAATGCGTTCGACGCGCACTGTAAAGACGCGTGCAACGGTACCTGTTTGAAAAAGCTTTGACCCCATTTGAGTAAGTTGTGATCGTTTGAACATTGTGGCCGAAAGCAACATGCCCTTGGGTTGCGCGCATATCGGCGGTAAGTCTAAATACGCGATTTCGTGCGCTTCCCCCACAACGATCTGTCCAACACCTCTTCTATCCATCGCCCATGCATTGTTCTTGCGCGACTGTCTCATAAGTCTCCACATTGCGGCGATGTGCGCCCGTCACTCTTTTCGTCTAACCCGCACGGCGACTATTCGAAAGCGCGTGCCGCACGGCTACGGGCGCGGTAACCCCAAGTACACAAGTCCGGTAGTGCTTGAATTCGCCCCCCGTAGTGGTCCGCGCATTCCATCTTGGGCGCCAAAGCATTGCTTAGGATTTCAGGATATTTGTTAATTAAATCGGCGCATGGTTACATTTTTTACTTGCGAAGGTGCGAAGCCTTGTCCGGACTTCTGTGGAGGAGTGTACAAGGCCATAATAGGTAGCGAATTACAAAAAGCACTACGGCAGACACAACAACAGGTAACTACACAACGAGTAACATTGAATGCCAAACTTGCCTCCCCCCCCCCCCCCCCCCCCCCCCCGGAGCCCTCTTGAATGATTGGAATGATTCGAGGTTAATAACGCTTGGCGATTGGCCCCAAATTCCTATAGATGCGATAGCGCGAGCAACAATGATACCCTTGTCTTGCAGGTTTGGTGAGGGATCAATGTACGGCCTCCCTCGGAGGTTGCGTCACCCCGGCGGTCGGCGGAGCGCGACACCATATTTACTCCACGGAAATACAACCCCTGAAATCTCCCGGACAATTTAAGACGTGGACCGCGGTGAGCACGTGCGGAGGTTGGACAGAGGGGAGACTGTGTTACGAATACGATATGGCTGGATTCGAAGTTGTACTTGTAATTATTTCAAAGCGGCTTGTACGGGTCATGCAGTCAACTGAACTACATTAGGATAAGACTCGCCACAAATAATTCGACGGAAGGGGGCAAACATAAACCGCTGTATAAAATCATTCATGCGGGTATACCTTTTAAACCTCAAAGAACGAGAGTCCGTCGCACCCATACTTGGAAAGATACCAAGCAATCAACCAACTAAGCCGCCATTGGAGCCAATCGACCCCCATGCTCATGGGCAAAAGCGATAAGTGAAAGCAAATACGTTGGGTTCTAGCAAGAATAAGGAAAAATTAATGACAAATATGATTATGTTAGTGTCGTCTCTCCGTCCGATATCATAATACTCATCACGGCCGTGCCAAGGATTGGCAGCAAGATATCATATTGCTAAGGCTAGCGTATCTGAGGTGGGGTCATTGTAAGCCGTAGTTGGCTTTCTTGGTGTCGTGTCACCGTACTACGTATGTTATCGGCACAGTCTTATTATGGGATTAGGTTGATAGACACGCGGGATTGTATCGTATGTTAGAAATGATTTGAGAGCTAAGTTACTAGTAGGGGTGCACTGCAGGTTTAGGGCAAGCATTGCCAGGTGGGGTAGGAATGTTAGGTCTACACTAAGACCTAGCGTGCTAGCTCTTAGTGTAGACCTAACATTCCTACCCCGCCCAAAAGAATGGCTATCGGCGTCAAGGATTTGTCAGCGGAAAGCGGATTGGGTACTGGTTGTGATGGTAGAGATACGACGCTTGGTTGAAAAGAAAAGCGAGGGCTTGACTAGAGCGGGCAAAGGCGTGCATAGCTTCCACGTGTTTGAGTCAACAATAAGGCTCCCAAGAGTCGTGGGTCGATTCGGAGCCTCCCTAATATGTGTTAAAGTTGAAAGCGGACGGTGGCGGTCCGCGGAGTGAGCAATCCGAAAGTCCAAACTATAGGTCACAATGAATCCATCTTGTGGGGTGTCAATGCGGCCGGGATTAGTGGCAGGGGTCGCTGCGTATGCGGTAGCGGTGCGTCTAGTCACGTGCCGCCGTAGCCCGTCGAGAGTCTTGAGCTACACCGGCTAGACGGTCGCATGTACTCTTGTGGACATTGTAGACAGGGTAACAAGCGAGGCGGGGCTTGATGAGTCCGATGCTTGCAGCATGGGTTGTGGGTGCCCTGCCGCGTGTAGCGTTGTCATTGCCGAAGGGTGCATTTCGAAGCTATGCCCGTGACCGAGGGAGGGCACGTCGCTTGTCGCAATGGCGTCGTGACATACTTCGCGAGGCGGTAGCCATGTACAAGGTGTAGAACCGGGCTCGAAGTAAATATAGGGCCGTGGTGATTGTAGCACTGCCTATAGTTCCTTAGTGTTATAGTCATGTGGCGTTGCGTATTTCGCCGTGGTACTGTCGAGGTTGGCCGCGGCGGGGGGGGGCGCGAGTAATAGCGAACAGTCGCAAGCACGCGCGGGTGCGGAGGTGGGAATACGTCGATAACTTGGTGGGAAGGTCTTGTCGCGGAAGCGCGTAAAGCGTAAGATGGGACGCCCGGGTAGGCTGACGCGCGTCCGACGATGTGTCGGCGGAGTGGGCGCTCGTTTTAGCGTCGAACTTGTGGCCGAGGGAGGGGCGGTTGGTGGAGGTAAGTTCTCTCGGTTGCAGAGTCCGGGGGTAGTCTGTTCCGCATTTATTTGTAGCATGCATTTGCAGCTTGTCCCGTGTTAAGCATTTCTGTCTCGTAGTCGGGTTCTGAGATCATGTCGCCGGTGAAGGAGTGGCGGTCGGCGGTGTTCGTCGCACATATCTCGGTGTCGTCCTGTGGAAAATCGGCGGGGGTTGCGAAGGTAAACCATTCAGGGTTGCGCCTGATTGTGACGCGTCCGCGGAAGTCCGAGTATTCGGAATTTGAATTGCTTCCAAGCCGTCGTGGCTGTTCGGGTCTCACGAATGGACGTCCCGCGAAGACCACAATTGGCCTCTGCATCTTTCGGAAGGGAGATGTGGGTGGTTCGTTAAACCGTGGAAACCGGGCGAGATTGGAAACAAAGTAGCCTCACTCACATTTGTGCGTTGGTCGTACGAGATAGCGCCCATTCCTCGGATAGGATTGCACAGTCGGCCCGGGTCATGGAAACACATTCCTTAGAAAAAGAGGCGCACGCCGGCGGCACAGCGGCGCCGGCCCCGGAGGGGGGTGCGCTTGCATGCCCGTCGGCATCTCCTCACCTCCCCGTGGTGGGCGCTTGAAACCCCGTAGCCGTGCCATGCTTGGCACGGTAGGGGGCTAAGAGGGCCGACAGCTCGATCCGGAGGATGAGCAGCTGTCCGGAAAGCCATGTCCGGAGGGCTTTTGAAAAAAGTAATTTCTGTGCAATACCGGCACCAAGATCTCCCGCTCGAGCCGTTCGATATGTTTTTTCGCGGTGTAGTACTCATGAATACAATCCTACGTTAAGGGGGTGGGACATGTACTACAGAAGCGTTTGGTGGCGAGGAGGGTACGGCCGGATCAACGGTGGGGGGCGGGTGTTGGTGCTCGTGGTGGCCAGCCGGGAAGCAACGCCAGGAAAGGGCTCTCGCTAGCCGTCGACCAGCCATGTGCCAGTCGAATCTTCCCGGGGGTTGAGGCAAGACAAGGCAAAGGCCGGTGGCCGGTCGCAGACGGAGGAGCGGCTATGCGAGGCGGCGGCGATCCTCAAGATCAGCCGCCGCCGGAAAGCCATGTACTGAGGGCTTTTTCGGAAATTAAACTAATGTCCGTATCCGGCGTCTAGCTTGTCGGGGAGTAGCACCAGGGTAGGGCGCTCACTAGCGAGCCGCTACGTCGACAAGCTACATCTCCCGGGGGGAGGAGTAAGCTTGAGCGGCAAGGAGGACGGTCGCGACGGAAGGAGCGACACGATTTGGCGGAAAACCCCTTACGGAGGGTTGCTGAATAATTTCCGTTCGCCCGCTGCCCGCCGGATCCGACTACGGTGACCAACCCCCCCCCCCCCCCCCCCCCCCCCCCCCCCCCCCCCCCTTCGACACCCACTAACCCGACAAACCTACACATTCTTGAGCGTGGGCCCGGGTGAGCGCGGAGGCCCCCGCTCAACAAAGGCTGCTCGGTGGATGCGCGATCAAAAGGGGGATGGTACGGACACAAGCCGGAATATCCGACAGGTACCCGGGTATCAGACAGAGAAAAACGGAGGAAATGAGCGGGGAAAATCTAGGCGCGGAGGCAGGAGCGCCAGTTTTTCCTATGTCTGTGTGTCTCGGTCCCCCCCCCACCTGCCCTCGAGGTGACAGGGGACCTCGACAAGGAGGACCGTCGCGTCGGTGGACGCGGCTACGACCTTGGGGCGGGGTTTACGGGATGCGGCGGCGGGATCGACGAGCGACCACGCGAGGAGGGGTTTCTTGCTAACCTTACCCCTCCTATCTTCGGCAAGACCGAAGTCACGCGGGAGCTAGATTAGGTTGGCCC
Organism: Tetraselmis chui; assembly: GCA_026401115.1. Lineage (NCBI taxonomy): Eukaryota > Viridiplantae > Chlorophyta > Chlorodendrophyceae > Chlorodendrales > Chlorodendraceae > Tetraselmis > Tetraselmis chui. The sequence goes on from JAPMLY010001590.1 coordinate 29,042, forward strand.
GTCGTCCCTCCCGAACGCCGACTGGCCTAGGCCGGTCGGCACCCCGGTTCGGTGGGAGCGGGCCGTGCATCGTGAAGGTCGAGCAGCAGTTTAGTCTTGCATTTCTAGACAAGTGAACTTATTTTTAGATCTGTTTTTCTTGATTACAAAATTGCTATGCTGTTACTGCTTAGGCGGCCCTAATAATTATAATATACAAAATTATTAGGGCTGTGGCAATTGCTGCGATTGCTTACAAGTTTTTAACTCCCGAGGAACGTCGACACACATTGAAGCTTGGTGTGTCGATAGGTGTACTTGGTCGAAGAGACCCGGGCTAAACTCACCCATAAGTCATGAATGGCTATCTAGAGAGGCCCGATAGACTGCAGCCGGTCCAGTTTGCCGGTATTGTTGTGGATAATTTTAATTTCAATTGCAATGGCCGTCGTGAAGTCGCTCTGTGCAGCAGGTGACGGGATGGCGGTGTCGTTGTAGCGAAAGTGGTTGTCTTGTTGGTCGAGGTAGACCTCGGAGCTATTGGGATCACGGTCGGGTGGTGGCCCCGCGACTGCACACGGGTCGCAAATTGCGCGAGACGCGCGCTTCTGATCAGTAGGGGTGGCTTGACCACTTGGGGTGAAGTTCACGGCGTCGGGCAAAGCCTGCACGGTGTCGTAGTTCAATAGTGCGCCAAGTAGCCGCGCGGTTGTAAGTGGTCGTGCGCGGTGGCAGAAATGGAGCGATGCAGCCGCTTTTATCCGTGTGGGTGGCTTCTTCGTCGGTGTAGAGCGCGAAGCTGGTGGCTTGTTGTAGACAGCGTTGAGGTGGACCGTAGTGCGTCCAACACCGTGCATGTGGTGTGGGCGTGTAGTGGGATTGCACACCTTGTCACTCATGTGCGGGCGTGGGAGAGAGATGCTCCCGGTGTGAGCACATGCTTTGGTCCGACGTTGAGGTCGTAGATTGCGCGCGAGGGGGCTCTTGATCAGCAAGGGTGACCTTAGCAAAGGTAGTAAGGTCGACGACGTCGGGCACGGCGCGCACGGTGTCGCCGTTCAACAATTCGACAAGGGAGACGTGGGCTTCCGTCTAACCACCCTATGCCGCATTGGTTACGGCAGCGGGTCATAAATTGATGCTTATTCTAACGTGTAGTCTGGTCGGAGAGCGGCCGTAGCTGCGCAAGGAAGGCAGTAGATATGGCCTTGAGCTGCGCAGTGAATCTGGTCTCCATATTTATCCGCGCATGCTGTTTAAATTAGTTCTGTGACGTATAGCTGAGATAGCATAGCGTTGACGAGGTGTTGAGACGCGGTAACAACGTGCTGCATGTCGGGATTCGGTGTAACATCAACAATAGGAGAAGTGTTTTGTGACACAAGGGAGAGCATCAAAAAGAAATAACAACGAAGTATGAGAGTCGATACGGCTATTCGCGTGAAGCCTATATGGGCTGAGCGCAAAAGCATAGAGTGCTGGTGCTCGGCGATAGCACCAACTTAAGGGTAGCTGCGAGATAGTGCCTAGCTAGCTAGAGCTGATCCTTGATGCTCGTTGTTAGTTGGTTTGTCGCACCATCCTGCCAGTGCAAGCTCGGTGTCCTGGAGGTGTGACGCGTCGCTAGCTACGGTGATACTAGCCGTTGGGGCCACTATCCCGTAAGCAAGGCAGGTAGGGTTTGAAAACCTCTAGATTTACCAATCTGACTATATAGGGGACAATACGTAAACATGATTAGTAACATAGTAGTTATGAGCTCATGCCCATGTTGTAGCAGCCGTCTCTTGAGTGAGCTTTGCCACCATCCGCAAAGATGTCTTGTTGTAGAAGCCAAGTCACACAATAATGAAAGAGAGAAGCTGTGCGATATATGAGGGTACATGTACGTAACTCTCAGATTCAACCATCCCCAGTGGGACTCGGCCGTACGTCCGGGTCGTCTATCATTAATCTTGCACAGGAATATAGCGGTTAGCCTCTGAAAGCTAAACGCTAGCACAAATCTGTTCTAGTCTGTCTAGCTCTGTGTCGTAAGATTGCAGAATGATGTTGTCGAGAGGCAATTGATGAAAGATGTTTCACTGCTGTACTTGGGCAGTAGATATTGTAAATGAACAAAGGAATTGTTAAAAGGTTCTGTCACCTCCCTCTACTGCACTGGGCTTAAATAGGTTTCAGCCCAGACTGGTTACGCCTGCAAGCTATGCTTACGTGTCAGGCGTTAGTGCTGTTCAACCGTCGTCATCTGCCTCGAGACGCGGCCTGCCTAGCATTGGGTTTCACGACGCGGCTCCTTCTGCATTGGAGAGCTCGTTCTGGCGCGTCATCTGGCTAGTTAGATTAATTATGCATATCTGTACGTACCGGGAGGTACTGGTCGTACTGTAGCATCAGCACCATTACAATATTGCAGTAGCGACGTACCCACGAGTATACGTCCGTCCTGTGGAAAAGCACGAATTGGAATTCGTAACGAGTACCTGTACAATGTCCTGCAATGTACTGTTGCAGGACTGTACTCGTCACACTCGTACCCTCCCCCTCTTGACAGATCAATGAGGTCGCCGCGAGGCAGACCTCCGTGGTTCTTGGCTCCTTTACTGAAGCAATTACTGGGACTCAGGAATGCGCGCTGGATGAGCGTGCATAAAATCAATGTACGCCTGAGTCTTGGCGAACTTGCGCCATTGGGGCGTCTCCAAGAATTCTTGTAACGCAACTGTTCGATGCACCTCGTTCAATCGGTGCCAGACAGGTGGAATGTCGTCATCACTGAAATGCGTCATGAAGAGCAAATATTTGCCTCGTCGCCCAGGTAGCGACTTGATGCACACAGCAGAGATGTGTGAGATGTCAAACTCCTCGTCGTCTCCTTCAGGGACAGTCACCGGGACAGCTGGCCGTAGCAGAGCGGTAGAGCAGGGTCTTAAGTTGTTAACGTGGAACACAGGATGTAAGCGTACTGTCGCTGGAAGTTTTAATCTGTAACTGTGTTTCCCAATCTGCTCCTCCACTGAAAAAGGGCCAAGCTGTCTGTCTCTGAGTTTCCTGTTCGGCTGTCCTCGCAGAAAAAGATTTGCTGTGACGACTGACACCTTGTCTCCCTTAGCGAAGTGTGGCGCTGTAGACGGTTCTGTGCGCGCTTGCATCTCGTTCTTGTGTAGTTGTAACACTGAGCGTACCAAGCTGTGTACTTCCTGTAACAATCTCAACCGTTCTGTTGCGTCTTGCGAAAAAGGAATCGATGGTCGCATGCTGAAGAGCAGGTCAGGAGGCTCCTCAGGAGAAAAACCAAAGTTAGCCTCGAACGGCGTGTGCTCAATTCCAAGTGCACGCGAAGCGTTGTACGCAAACTCCACTTGCGGTAAAAGTGTCGACCAGTCAGAGCCATCATAGCAACAGAAGCAACGAAGAAGCTGCTGAAACGTGCTGTTCACGCGTTCTGTTAGTCCGTCTGTTTCTGGGTGTCGGCTGGTAGACATGTTTAGTCGCGTTCCAAGGCGTCTCCACAATGTCTGCCAGAAGGCGCTGACAAATTTCGGGTCGCGGTCACTGATCAGCACACGGGGCAGTCCATGTAAACGGTAGACTCCCTGTAAAAACAAAGTTGCAGTTTCTTCGGCAGTAATCGACTCTGTGCATGGCAGAAAATGGGCCATTCGAGTTAGATGGTCTACTACAATCAGCACACTGTTAAAGCCGTTGCTCTCAGGCAAGTGTGTCAGGTAGTCAAGACCAACTGTGTGCCACGGTCTGGGTGGAACAGGTAACGGGTAAAGAGTCGCGGCCATCTGAGGTCGAATCTTCGCTCGTCGGCACACGACGCAGCGTTCACAAAAATCTTTCACATCTTGGCGGATTCGTTTCCACCAGAATCTGTCGAGTGCTTTAGCAAGAGTGCTAGCAACTCCTCTGTGACCGGCTGACGAACTTTCGTGCAGCTCTGCGATCAATCTCAGTCGGAGCTCAGAGTTCTGTGGAATACAGAGGCGATTGAGACGCCAAAAGTACCCGTCTCTGGCTTCTATCCGGCTGTCTCTTGTCCACTCACCATCGTCCCCATAAAACGAATCTCGTGAGAACCCCTCGCGAATGAGATCAGCGAACTCAGGGCTCAGCTGCAACGCGTCAACAGTCAGTGAATTTAACTGTGCGTCTTCAAACAGCAGCTGGGACTTCCGTCGTAATTCTCGATCTGACGGAACCTCGCCATCCCAAAATAAGGGTACTGTGGCCTGAGGTACGAAGTCTGGTCGCCGGCTTAACGGGTCAGCTTCGTTCAGAGCTCCCTTGCGATATGCAAGTGTCATCGAGCCCACAAACGGTTGCAAATCCCGCAGGTATCTTGCTTGCCGCTTGTTCAGCCTGTTGTTCGGTTGCCTGAGCAGGTGCCGCAGTGTGTCGTGGTCTGTTACGACAAGGAACTTAGAACAGCCTTCAAGATAGCACCTCCAATGCTTGACAGCTTCGCATACGGCCAAAGCTTCTAAGTCGTACGCAGAGTAAGTGTTACCACGCTCAGCTGGATTCAGCTTACGCGCCCAGTAAGAGACTGGTTGAAGACCGCCTCCTTGGTCTTGCAACAGGACTGCTGCAATCCCCACTGTTGAAGCATCTGTAGCTACGGTGAACGTCGCGTCCGAGCCGACCTCCGGAAGGATCAGGCATGGCGCGGAAATGAGCCGTAACTTGAGAGTCTCGAAGGCTTCCAAACAGGCAGGCGTCAGCGTAACCTTCTGTGGCTGGGACTTCCGCAGTAAGTCCGTCAATGGAGCCGTAAGGTCGCTAAAATGGTGTATGAATCTCGCATAGAAGTTGCAGAACTGTACGAAACTGCGAACCTCCTTCTGCGTCTTGGGCACTGGCCAGTCTGCAACGGCCTCGACTTTCTTTGTGGAAACCGAAATTTTTCCGGCTGACACAGTGTAGCCCAGATACTCCATTTCTTGCAATCCGAAGAAGCATTTCTTAAGGCGCAATTTCAGCCCTTCCTCCTTGAATCGCTGTAGCACTAGACGCAGGTGCTCCAGGTGCTCTTCCAGAGTTCGACTGTAGATACAGACGTCATCCAGGTAGACTGTCACGAACTTATGTAAAAAGTCGCGAAGTATGTCGTTCATCATCCTCTGAAATGTAGCTGGTGCATTACACAGGCCAAACGGCATGGCGACCCATTCCATTAAGCCATCAGGGGTCTGAAAAGCCGTCTTGTGAACGTCCTGATCACGCACTCGAACTTGCCAGAATCCAGAAGCGAGGTCGAGGTGTGTGTAAAAGTTCGCGTCCTTAAGTTCGTCCAGTGTGTCGTCCACACGCGGTAGCGGGTAAGCATCTTTACGCGTAACCTCGTTAAGACCGCGGTAGTCAATGCAAAGACGTAGCGAGCCATCAGCTTTTCGCACAAAAAGAATTGGCGAGCCGAATTCACTGTAGCTGGGGCGTATCAACCCAGCTTCCACTGCGTCTTTAAGCTGTCGATTAAGCTCAGCGCGCTCTGCGGGTGACAATCTGTTCAGACGTTGACGTCGCATCGGGCCAATTGTTTCAATGGGATGATCCCACTGTCGGCTTACAGGTGGAGAGTCGACAGGTCGCAGTAACTCCGGGAAGTCATCAAAGAGTAAAGACCGGAAGTTATCACGTTGTTCTGCTGTTAGTTCCTCTCCAGTGTGAAAGTCTGTCGTTTGTTCAGCGACTGACGTAAGTTCAATGACGTAAAAATCAGCATGACGTCCTCTGCTGCGGCGCGTCTTGCGCATGAGCTTCTGAACTTTCGTAGACGACAGGAGTAGACACTCAGGGCGTCGTTCCTCGAGTGTAGTCTCCACAGCTGTGCCGTCCATTAGTGTAAAAATTCTGGTTGTACCAAATTGTAAAGAGGCCTGTTCGTCATCAAGCCATGGTAAACCCAGGATTAAATCAGCTGTGCGTAAATCACGTAAGACATAAAAAGTCCGGTGAAACTCGTGTCGAGCCAGCTCAAAAGTGACGTCGCAGACTGTCGTAGAAGTCACTCGTTGTCCATTAGCGAGTCGAACTGGGGTTTTACTGGCAGACTTCCGAGTCTGTAAAGCAAAGCGTCGTACAAAGTCCTCTGACACAAAATCAAGTGTCGCAGCACAGTCCACTAATCCAGAAATGTGGTGTCCGCCATCAGGAGTTTTCACAGTCAGCTCAGTTCGAATTAACGGGCGAGCTTCCGTGAGGTCAGTCAGTAGGGCTGTAGCTGTCGAAGAAAATTGTCGCAGCGTAGCGATGGACTGTTCCGAGTCGTCTGTTGGTACAGGTACCGAGTCGGGTTGATCAGGTGCTGTAGGTTCTGGTGAGTCGTTAAACGCACAATCTGCGTCGACTAACCACAGCTGTACAGGCCAAGGGGCTGGAGCAACCACCTCCTGTTGCGCTGGATTCTCCAGTGACTGACGTGTAAAAAGCTGTGTCCTTGCTGGGAATTCTTGATAGAGTTTCCAGTGCTTAGTCACCTGAGTAAATTTCGCCCACTTCGGTAGTACAAATACAGCCATCGTAGATGTCGGAGATGTTCGACGACAATCCTCAAAATGCTGCGCAATCTGCTCAGCTAACTCCCAGGGTGGGTTGATGAACACCCTCTCTCCTGTCAAGTCTCTGTCTAGAATCGAGTCACTCGGCGAACAGTGAGGTAAGTCACCGTGCGAGTTAAGACCTTCATCATCAGCACATCCTTCCAACGTGAAGTTGAATCGTGCATGCAGAGGGTCAAAGACTGAGTCAACCAGTTTCCAATCAACTGAACGTCTGGTTACAGGTTTACGACTCTGTCTCTGCTTAGTCTGACGACGACGACCTGCTACTTGCGTTACAGGTGTCGCAACTGTAGTCGATGGAGATGCCGAAAGTTTATCGACGACCTCTGTCGCTAGCAGTGTCTCAGAATGAACAGTAGATGTAGCCGGCTGCTCCAGTTCATTTGTAGAACAGCCTTGCCACCATCATTGCTTCTTAGGTTGCATTGGTGCCTTGCCTTTGAACTCCGGGCATTGGAACAAACGGTGTCCCTTCTTGTGGCACTTGAAGCAAAGTCCTTCGTCCATGTGTCGCTTACGCTCCTCAGCTGTCATTGCATTTGCGATTGAATTAAAATCTTCGCGACCGGATGGTTGACCACGTCCACCATTGTTGCCACCACGACCACCATTGTTACCACCTCCACGTCCACGTCCGCGGCCTCGTCCTCGGCCACCCTTGTTACGTTTCCAGACGTTAGAGGCTTCCTCAAAAGGGTCTTCAAGGTTGCGCTTGCGAGAGGATTGGGTAGATGGTCCAGCAGCAGACCTTGCAATGCCTAATTCCGGCGAGTCTGTCACGACGTCATTCAGAAAGTTTTGTAGCTCCGCGAGCGTAATCTGGTAACCTAGTTGCGCTCGGTGTGATCTAGCCAGTCTCTGGAGGTCCACGTTTGCAAGACCAGTAATGAAGCGTACACACTGTACCTCCGCTGTCAGGTCTTGACGAGAACGGCGTAAGTAGTCGTTGTACTTCTTAGTAAAAAGCGCGTAACTCATCGTGTTGCTCTGTGTAAAACTTAGCAAAGCTTTAATTGCGTCATCCTGAATGTTCGGAAGAAACGTAGACTTGCGTATCTCCGCAACAAGCTCGTTGTACGTAGATGGAATTGGAGGATGATTTTTCCGGTTCAACCACCATCCACCAAGGAGTCCAGAAAACTGTGAAGTAACCCAGAACACTGCATCGTACGAGTCAGCTGCAATCCCAAGCATTACAAAACGCTGAGGCTGAGCTTCGAGCCAATCCTCCAGTACAGGTGGGTCTTGACCATTCTGGTACGGTGAAGTAATGGCAGCCTTACGCTGAGTCTCCGTAAGAGTCACTGATAGTCCTGCCAAGTTGTGGGTAGGCATCGGCTTTCCCACTCGTAAATCTGTAGGTCCCACTCCAGTCAGTCGGTTAATGTGTCCAAGAATCAGCAGCCAGACAGAACCAGAGTCGACCGTTGTAAACCGGGGGTACATGTGGAGCTGTCTCGGGATAGACGTGTCTTCATGCATGACTGGAACATGTTGTGTCATTGCTCGATAGAAAGATTCCCACTGAGTCACGTAACCAAAGTGAAGTAAATCACTCTTGTGCTTCTCAGCACGAAGTAACCCAGTCTGTGCAGGCGTAAGTGTCAGACCGTCAGTGTTGATGATTTCCGGGACGACGTAAGTGCCATCCGGATTAACTGTCGACTGTTCCAAAACAACCTGCTCGACCTGAGCAGGTGTACGTAAGTTGCTCGTAGCAAACAGGACAGGAATAGACGCAGAGTACACGTAAACAAGCTGTCGTCCTTGAGGTAGCGTAACGTTCACAGGTTCACCACTCAACAGCGTCAAATCATCCGGTGTCAAAACAAGACCGGTCTCCTCGTGTAATTCGCGAATAGCAGCGTCGACAGGCTCTTCGTTGGGTAAGACAGAGCCAGCAGGGAACCAAGTTCTACCAGTACGAGGCTCACGCTGAAACACCAACTTCAAATCCGACCGTTTAGTTCCTCCAACGTGAATTACCAACACCACGTAATGACCAGGTCCAAGAGAAGCCATCTCAACTCAATCAAACAACGTCGAGCAGTTCAATAAGCGAACGAAAGCGTGCGTCGACCAAAGAGCTCCGAAACCAGTGTGGCGGTTAGCCTCTGAAAGCTAAACGCTAGCACAAATCTGTTCTAGTCTGTCTAGCTCTGTGTCGTAAGATTGCAGAATGATGTTGTCGAGAGGTAATTGATGAAAGATGTTTCACTGCTGTACTTGGGCAGTAGATGTTGTAAATGAACAAAGGAATTGTTAAAAGGTTCTGTCACCTCCCTCTACTGCACTGGGCTTAAATAGGTTTCAGCCCAGACTGGTTACGCCTGCAAGCTATGCTTACGTGTCAGGCGTTAGTGCTGTTCAACCGTCGTCATCTGCCTCGAGACGCGGCCTGCCTAGCATTGGGTTTCACGACGCGGCTCCTTCTGCATTGGAGAGCTCGTTCTGGCGCGTCATCTGGCTAGTTAGATTAATTATGCATATCTGTACGTACCGGGAGGTACTGGTCGTACTGTAGCATCAGCACCATTACTGCAATGTACTGTTGCAGGACTGTACTCGTCACACACACACACAGACACACACACACACAGACACACACACACACACACAGACACACACACACACACACACACACACGCACGCACGCACGCACGCACGCACGCACACACACACACACACACACACACACACACACACACACACATGTTAAAGAGAGAGAGAGAGAGAGAGAGAGACAGGTGGGTGCTGAGATACGCTCACTTTTTCCCTCTCTCTCTCTCTCGCACACACACGCACGCACGCGCGCGTACACACGCACATGCATAAGCACTCACAGACACAAACACATGCTCACAGACAAATACATACAGGGAGATAGACACATAAGCACACCCACGCATACATACACATGTAGGGAGACACACATCGTATACACAAAACACACACAAACATAGGTCACTGATCAGATGCACACACTTGTGCACACATACTCACTCGCACATTATATATACACCCTCAAATTCAGCAGCTCACGCTCACAGACTCACATACAGAAAGAGACACATCGTATACACAAAAACACACCCGCACGCACAAGAGCGACTGAGCGGATCCACACGCACGTACAATTTTAGACACATGCTCAAACCCACACGTACAAGCCCAAACAGATACAAACGCACATGTGCATAGAGATACACCACACAAGCGCGGCTGAGCACAAACACACGTATACACGCTTACATATGCAAACACACACACAAAAGCACACACAAGCACACACATATACACACACACACACACACACACACACACACACACACACACACACACACACATGTTAAAACCCGCTTTTTAGCATGTGCATTTTACAGGACTTGAACCTGTGACAATCAGCTTAGACACATACACAAAGAGAGAGAGAGAGAGAGCGAGACAGGCGGGTGAGCAGATGCACACACACATAATACAGAGAGAGAGAGAGAGAGAGAGAGAGAGAGAGAGAGAGAGAGAGAGAGAGAGAGAGAGCGAGACCGAGACATGCGGGTGAGCAGATGCACACACCCATAATACAGAGAGAGAGAGAGAGAGAGAGAGAGAGAGAGAGGTGGGTGCTGAGATACGCTCACTTTTTCCCTCTCTCTTTCTCTCGCACACACACGCACGCACGCGCGCGTACACACGCACATGCATAAGCACTCACAGACACAAACACATGCTCACAGACAAATACATACAGGGAGATAGACACATAAGCACACCCACGCATACATACACATGTAGGGAGACACACATCGTATACACAAAACACACACAAACATAGGTCACTGATCAGATGCACACACTTGTGCACACATACTCACTCGCACATTATATATACACCCTCAAATTCAGCAGCTCACGCTCACAGACTCACATACAGAAAGAGACACATCGTATACACAAAAACACACCCGCACGCACAAGAGCGACTGAGCGGATCCACACGCACGTACAATTTTAGACACATGCTCAAACCCACACGTACAAGCCCAAACAGATACAAACGCACATGTGCATAGAGATACACCACACAAGCGCGGCTGAGCACAAACACACGTATACACGCTTACATATGCAAACACACACACAAAAGCACACACAAGCACACACATATACACACACACACACACACACACACACACACACACACACACACACACATGTTAAAACCCGCTTTTTAGCATGTGCATTTTACAGGACTTGAACCTGTGACAATCAGCTTAGACACATACACAAAGAGAGAGAGAGAGAGAGCGAGACAGGCGGGTGAGCAGATGCACACACACATAATACAGAGAGAGAGAGAGAGAGAGAGAGAGAGAGAGAGAGAGAGAGAGAGAGAGAGAGAGAGAGAGAGAGAGAGAGAGAGAGAGAGACCGAGACATGCGGGTGAGCAGATGCACACACCCATAATACAGAGAGAGAGAGAGAGAGAGAGAGAGAGAGAGAGAGAGAGAGAGAGAGAGAGAGAGAGAGAGAGAGAGACAGGTGGGTGCTGAGATACGCTCACTTTTTCCCTCTCTCTTTCTCTCGCACACACACGCACGCACGCGCGCGTACACACGCACATGCATAAGCACTCACAGACACAAACACATGCTCACAGACAAATACATACAGGGAGATAGACACATAAGCACACCCACGCATACATACACATGTAGGGAGACACACATCGTATACACAAAACACACACAAACATAGGTCACTGATCAGATGCACACACTTGTGCACACATACTCACTCGCACATCATATATACACCCTCAAATTCAGCAGCTCACGCTCACAGACTCACATACAGAAAGAGACACATCGTATACACAAAAACACACCCGCACGCACAAGAGCGACTGAGCGGATCCACACGCACGTACAATTTTAGACGCATGCACAAACCCACACGTACAAGCCCAAACAGATACAAACGCACATGTACATAGAGATACACCACACAAGCGCCGCTGAGCACAAACACACGTATACACGCTTACATGTGCAAACACACACAAAAGCACACACAAGCACACACACATACACACACACACACACACGTCCATAACTACACCCACACCTACACGGGTAAACATACACACACATCATGAAGACTGATTTCGGGTTGGGTGCCTCTCGGGGACGAGGCCGGCGTTTTACGTGCAGTGATATTGGGCATTGTATGACCATAAGTATCTTTGCTTCATACACTTGTCGGCCGGACACATCCTGAACCACTTCCATCGCTTCTTAGCGCAACACGTGCATGTGAGACATTTCGAAGGAACATAGAAGTACTCAATCAACGCGCGACACCAAACAACAATGGGCACTGAAAGTGTGAAAATATAAAAATGATTTCATATCACGGCCGGGTTACATTACAAGTATATGAATATGCCAAACATAATACTGAAATCGTTGATTGTGAAAGCAACAGTGTGACTACCTATAGTAAGGCACATACTACCAGTTCAAGAAAAGTTGAATTGTGACGGTGGAGCGGTGTCGCCGGCTACATGTCGTAATTTAGGGTTTAGGGACAAAGTGCGCGTGATAATCAAGATGAGTGCCTCCATACATACAAACATTCATCACTGGCGCCTCTTTTCTCTCGAGTGGGTAATCAAATCACTCTCTCTCCCTCTCTTCTGTTTTAATTGTCCCTATCGTGCGCTCCACATCAATTGAACTTGCCCCTCTTCATCATCCATTACTATCGCATGAACATGTGAGAAAATTGAAGAAATAACCACGAAAGCCAGTACATTGCAAATATATTACACCCTTCATAAATTTCACGGATATAAATAATTGCCGACTCTGTGCAGATTAGTAATGCATAATTCATCCCTGCTGTAGATAGCGACATTATTATTTTGCTGATTTATTGACATTTACCCTAGGGCACGTTTTGCCAAAGATGTCAGCTTGCTTACAATTTGGCCAAAAGACACCCACAGACAGGGTCTGGGGGTCAATTAGCGCAGGATTATAGGGATGGGTGGGTGGGTTCGCGCGAAGCCTAGATTGGCTGAGCGCGAAAGCAGAGAGTGCCTAGGCTCGTGGCTAGCTACGGCTTATAAGGCACGGGCTAGCTAGAGCTGACCGTTGGGGAAGTCGTTGGTCGTTGGCTGTGTCTAACTGCTCGGGCAAGGTGGTTGCCCTGCAGGTGAGACGCGCCGATATTAACGGTAACAATAACCGCTAGAGTTACTGTCCCGTACACATGATATTGGATATGCAAACCTCTTGATTCAAATCAATCTGACCATTTACCCTAGGGCACGTTTTGCCAGTAACCTAAAGCCAAAGGCTTGCACAGCCAGAATTAGTGTTGCGGGGGGGACGGAGTGAGCCAGCCGAAGAACCGCCAAGCAGCAGGTGATGGGGTCATGGTTGGGTCAATATATTTGCCCTCGGTCACAGAGCTGTTCTTGGCCCAGCCACCCATAAATTTGATTACGGGGAGGGGCGCGCCGATGCAGCTGGCAGCGGACGCCGCGCCTTTCCGTAGGCTGTGCGACGTCCATTTAAAGCCGGCGGGCGCGGACGAGTGGACTGTGAGGAGGGCGAGGGAGAGCCAGGTGGAGATGGTGGACGCGGCACCCCAATCGGCGGAGGGTTCTGCAGGTGAGAAACTCCAGAAAGCGAGCGGGGGTGGCTTTCTGTAGAATTTATTTCAGAATGTAGCGCGCTGTTCCGTGTAGTAGTCGAGCAGGTCCGCCAAGACGGGGCTGGCGGCGATAGGGATAGCGATAACATGTTTCTCGCTGGCGTCGCGGCGCTGGTCGCCTTTAGATTTTCTTACGAACATGCAGATTTGCTGCGAAGGTCTGTCGACGATTAGGTCACCTGTCTGGCACCGGGCGCCAGTTTCGGCCCGGCAGAAAAAGGTGTAATTGACGCACAAAGCGAGGCAAGCTCTAAAACGTTGCAGTTGGGAGAGCGCTGCGGGTGTCCACGGTAGGGTGAGGCGCAGCGTGTCGGCGGCCTGTAAGATGTTGAGGGCGACGGGCGCGGGTAGAGGAAGGCGCGTGGTGGCGGGGATGAGGCGGTGCTGCAGCATTTCGAGGCCACGTCGGGCGTCCGCCAGGAGGTCGCCCACAGCAATAGGCTGGCGCTGGTGGTCTCGAAAGAATTTGTTGACGGCAGAGAAGTAAGGTTGCAGGGAGCTCGCGGCGACCGTGCCGAGTAGGGCTAACCACGCGGTGTAGCGTACCATGGTAGCGGGAGTGGCCTGTAGGGGGGCGATATTTTCCTGTGTACAGAAAATAAAAAATTGCCGGAGCGCGCTGTCGTAGCTTGAGTACGTAGAGGGCGCTAGGGAGTTGCTGAGTAGAGCGACCGCTGTAACCCCTAGCTTGTCAGTTCCTAGGAGGTCTTGGAAAGTTTCAGCCAGATTGGCGGACCAGGGCGCCGGTGCTGCTCCGAGGCGTAGGCCGTAGCGGGGTGGTCATGCACGCAGAGTCGGCACGCGCTGTACTGGGGTGTTTAATTGTTGTGGGCGAAGCGCCCGTCCAATCGCTCCGCGCCGGGTGTAGAGCCACGAAGGGGTTAGAGACGAAAGGCCACGACGCTCCACGCGGGAGGCCCGACCCCCTCGGGCTTGCCGAGCCTGCCGGGAAAGAATAGGTCGCGCCCCGCCGGGAAGTGTAGAGTTTCGGTGGCCAATCGGGCGAACGCGTGGTACCACGGTTTGTTGGGCCAAAAGGGCGCGATGACCGTGGCTGATGCTTGAGCTTGGGCGAGTTTTGCGGCCAGGGCAGGGAGGGCAGACCAGGGTGGGTTGCAGCAGTTGTTTTCTCGGCGCCACGCGTCGTCGGAGAGGCGGAGGCTGTCGACGTCCTCGCAGAGGGGGTCGCGCCAGCGGGCGTTGAAGCGGGGCAGCTGCGCGTTGAGCATAGACTCGAAACGGTCGATCGTGTGAGGCCCCCACCGGCGTTGCAGGTGGGTGAAAATACGGGGGTTGAGCTGCCAGTCGTCGTAGTCCAACTCGCGGCTTAGCGCGTCGGCCCATATGTTGGCCGCCGAGCGGATGTAGCGCGGCCGGATGTTGATGTCGTTGCTGTCGAGGAGGTACCATAGGCGACGGAGTTCGGCCATCATGGCGGGCGAGCGCGAGGTGAGCTTGGTGAGGGCGGCGACTACAGCCGTGTTGTCCTCGTGTAGGAGGACTTGCCGGCCTCGGAGTTGGGGTAGAAAGGATTCCACCGCGTGTCGTACCGCTCGAAGTTCCTTCCACGTGATGTGTTGATGGCGGTCGGTAGCGCTCCAAAAGCCCCGGGCTTGATAGTTGGAGTCCTCGTTTAGAACGGCACCCCAACCGTAGGCGCTCGAGTCGGCGTGGAGGTAGGCGGTCTCGATAGGCTTGTAGATGGACCGGCCGTTGTGTTGAGTGGGGACCGTGCGCCACCATTCGAGGTCTCGGCGTAGTTGGTGGGTGAGGCGGACGCGTCCGCCCCACCCAACCCGTGTGGCTAACACGTCGTGGAGTTCGCGCAAAAAGAAGCGCGCGGGGGCGATTGCGAGGTAGAGGAACTGTGCTTTTCCGGCGAAAGCCGCAAGTTGGCGTGTAGGCAGCCATCGGGCGTTGGAAGCGGCTCGTCCGAGTAGGGAAGAGGCTTGTTGTGCGAGCTGGTGGAGTTTTGCGGGCGGGGCGCGAAACATGCCGTGTCGGAGGTCCACCGTTAATCCCAAATGGTCGCCCACTTGAGTCGGTGTCCAAACGCCTTTCTTGGGGTTGCGTTCGAGGCCGAGGGTGTCGAGGAGGGCTTGGACGCGCTGTCGCAGTAGGAGGGCGTCCGCGTAGGAGTCGGCGAGGAAAAGGAAGTCGTCCATGTAGGGGAGTAGTCGAGTCCCACGCCATCGCGCGTTTCGGAGGAAGCGCTTGGTAGGGCGGCGACTGTGGGGGGAAGTTGCCGCTGGCACCGGTTGCGGGGGGCGACGTAGGTGGTTCGTGAACACCTGAGTTAGCTTGCAAAAGTAGTAAGCCGAACCCGACCAGCCCATGGGAAGGCATGCTAGGCGCCATAGCGTGCCGCGGTAGTTGACCGTGAAGAAGTCCCGGTCTTCCTCCCGGATGCCAAGGGTGTAGTACCCGTCGGTAAGGTCGAGGGAGACGAAGTAGTCGCCCGGACGCGAGAGGTGACGTAGGTGCTTGAGCGTCTCGCACGTCATGGTGAAGGTCGAGCAATAACGGTTGAGTTCTCGAAGGTCGATAATCAAACGCCATTGGTTGTACCCGGGTTTTGGAACTAAAAACATCCGGGAAACGTAGCGAGGGTTGTCCGCCCGCTCCCAAGCACCGCAAGCCTCGAAGCGGGGGAGTTCCGAGTTTAGAAACTCGAGTTGGGCCGGCGTCGCGTCGAGCATAGAGATGCCGTGGTTGAAGGGCTTGGGGCGTAGGCCTTGCTTGAACTTCACGCGGACGCCATGGCGGATCCAGTTTAGGACTTGGCCGCTCGCGCCGATGCGCTCCCACTCCCGCCATCTTCGACGCACGCGGTGGCGCATGTAGGAAGACGTCGGGGAGCAGGAATCGGCGCGGCGGGCCACACCGTCATTTCTTAGTCGAGGGTTTAGCCGGGTCGGTCGGCCTGGGTGGCGGGGTAGCGCGGGCTGCCGCTGCTGCTGCGGCTTTGCGTTTGTCGGCGGCGGCCTTGCGGGCTCGCGCGTCGGGGCCGGGAGGCTTGTCTGGTGTGACTTTTGCGAAGGCAGCTCCGGCGGCGGCCTTGCTGGCGGCGTGTAGGCTGACTTCCAGTGTGCGGTCGACGAACGCTTGGCGAAGCGCATCCAATGTGCCGGAGACCGCGGTAGGGCGCGGTCGGCAGAAGCGCTCGTGGGCCAGTTCGGCAAAGACGCGGTCCGCATCCGTGCTCGTTTGTCCGCCCTTGGTGAGGCGGAGGAAGCCCAATCTAGTACGGGCGGCCTCCTCCGTCGCCATGTGGGTGCGATGACCCGCTCGGATGAGGGTAATCGCTGCCGCCTGCTCTGTCGGTAAAGGTAGGCCGTGCGACAGCGTGTCCAGAGCCTCGCTAATTGCCGCGTTGGCGCAGCTGTCGAAGAAGACATAGCACCCGATGTGTAGGTACTCGTCGTACGCTGCCTGGGTGCGTTTGTCGCTAAGAGCGCGGGCGGTGTCGTCCGTGAGTGTCCACAGACGTGGCTCTTCGACGTCGCGAGGGGGACGTTCGAGGCCGGCTGGGATGACTTCGCCGTAGTAGGTGAAGTCGACGAAATCGGCCGCGGAGGGGTCGGGTTCGTCGTCGAGCAGGTCGATAGGTGGCTCGGGGGCTACCTTACCACCCTCCGTCGCTGTGGTCGCGTCGGTGGGAATGGATTGCTGTTGATCAGTAGTAGCAGGTGTGGCTGTCGTCTGCCGGAGCTGGGCGAGTAAGGCAGCGTTAGCCGCCAAAAACTGCTCAGTAATCCGTTGCTCCGATGCCAAAACTGCCGTACGAATCTGTTCGGCTGTGCGTTGTTCGAGTGTGGTAGCGTGAGGGTCGGCCGCTGCGGCGGACGTAGACTGCTCAGGCTGCATATTGGGGAACTGCGTAGCTGAACGAGGGGAAGTGTCGCGTGACGCTCGAGTGCGCATGGGACGAAAGGTAAAACTGACACCCTGCTCGACTACTAGAGTCGAGACTGCATTCGCGCGAAGCCTAGATTGGCTGAGCGCGAAAGCAGAGAGTGCCTAGGCTCGTGGCTAGCTACGGCTTATAAGGCACGGGCTAGCTAGAGCTAACCGTTGGGGAAGTCGTTGGTCGTTGGCGGTGTCTAACTGCTCGGGCAAGGTGGTTGCCCTGCAGGTGAGACGCGCCGATATTAACGGTAACAGTAACCGCTAGAGTTACTGTCCCGTACACATGATATTGGATATGCAAACCTCTTGATTCAAATCAATCTGACCATATAATCTGTAAAGGTACCCGTACTAATCCCACCAGTAACAAACCATCAGACCGACGAGTTATATATCATCAATTTACCCGAGGGCACGTTTTGCCAAAAGACCACCACAGGCTTGGCATGGGGGAAGATTAGCGCTAATTATGGGATGGGTGGGTGAGCCAGATGGGCAAGCGCAAAGCATAGAGTGCTAGTGCTCGGGGGTTGCACCGGCTTAAGAGGCTGCCGCTAGCTAGTGCTGCTGGGGGCATGGCATGGGGCGTTGCGCTAGGCGTTTCCTCAGTCCTCGAGGGTTACCTCGAGGACTGGGTGAGACGCGCCGCTTTTACAGTAACGCTTTACCGTTCAGTTTTGCGTTCTGTCACATATGTAAGTAAGTTTTGCAAACCTCTAGATTTAAAACAATCTGACTATTTACCCGAGGGTACGTTTTGCCAGTATCGAAAAAAAACCGGAGGTTTTGCGCAGCCTAGTCTTGATGAAGCGGTTTGGCTGGGACGAGCCAGCCGAAGTACTGCCACGCCGCTGGAGATGGGGTCATGGTGGGGTCGATGTATTTCCCTTATGTGACAGAACTGTTTTTGGCCCAACCACCCATGTACTTGACGACGTGGAGTGGGGTCCCGATGCAGCTAGCGGCGGAGGCGGCACCTTTACGTAGGTTGTGCGATGTCCAATTGAAACCACTCGCAGGTTTGGCGCCGACGGCGTCGCATGCGTCGAGGAGCCAGGCGGAGAGTGTCGCAGCCGCTTGCCAATCGCCGGAGTTTTCGTAAGGTACGAAGCTCCATAGTGCGGCTAGGGGGGGGGCTGTTGAAGAATTTCTTGCAATAGGCGGTCCGTTGTGTGCAATAATATTCCACTAGGTCAGCCAGGACGGGATTGGCAGTAGTCGGGATAGCGAGGATAGGTTTGTCGGCTGCATTGCGCCTCTGATCGCCTTTAGCTTTTCGGATGAACAGCCAAATTTTCTGGGATGGCCGGTCGACTACGAAGTCGCGTGTTAAACACCTAACTCCTGACTCGGCTCTGCAGAAAAAGGCATAGTTTGTGCAGACTGCCAGTAGTGCTCGAAATTGCGCGATGAGGTGGCGTGTAGCAGGTGTCCACTGGAGGTGTGTACGGAGTTTGGCGGCGGCGGTGAGTAGCGAGAGTGCTAGCGGGGCTGGTAACGGGAGGCGCGAGTCCGTGGCTTGTAGACGCTGTTGTTGCATCTCGAGTCCGCGTCGAGCGTCGGCCAAGAGTTCCCCGACCGCGATCGGCTGTTGCTGGTGGTCGCGTAAAAACTTGTTGATGGCTGAGTAGTACTGCTGTAGCGATGCAGCGGTGACGGTACCTTGTAGTCCCAACCATGCCGTGTAACGAGCGACTGATTGTGTAGTAGCTTGTAGCGGATGGATGTGTTCCTAGTGGCAGAAAGCGGCAAATTGACGCATGCCGCTGTCGTAGTTGGAGTACGTTGTCGGGGCTAGGGAGCTGCTCAACATATGTAGCGCAGTGGTACCGATATGGTCGGTGCCCAATAGGTTGCGAAGTCGATCAGTCATGGTAGTTGTCCACGGTGCGTGTGCGTCTGGCTCTCGTAATGTGTAGCGGACAGGCCGCGAGGGCTTGTGCGACTGAGTGGCACTAGTGCGTAGCTCCGCGAGGCTTGAGCTGGCCGTCCGTAGTGTGCGTCCTATTGCGCCTCAGCGGGTGTGTAGCCATGCCGGCGTGGCAGTCGAAAGGCCACGATGCTCCATTCTGGTCGTCCGACCCCCTCGCGTGAGCCTCGCCGACCGGGGAAGAAGAGGTCGCGCGAGGGGGGGTAGTGGATGGTCTCGGTGGCCAAGCTGTGTAAGTCATGGAACCACGGGTTGTGTGGCCAGTACGGTGCGATAACGGTACCCGCTGCCCCTTATTGGCGTAGTTTCGCATAGAGGGCGGGAAGAGCTGACCACGGCGGGTTGCAGTAGTTTGTCTCGCGTTGCCATGCGGCGTCTGGGAGGTGTAGACAGTCTACGTTCTCACATTTTGGGTCGCGCCATCGGGTGTTGAAACGTGGGAGCTGTGCGTTTTCCATCGACGCAAAACGGTCGATCGAGTGTGTCTGAAGGTAGGCGAATATCCGAGGGTTGAGCTGCCAATCGTCGCGGTCGAGCTCTCGGCTTAGGCTGGCGGCCCATATGTTCGATGCCGAGCGGATGTAGCGGGGTCGGATGCTGATGTCGTTGACGTCGAGGAGGTGTCAGAGTCGGCGTAACTCGGTCATCATGACCGGAGAGCGCGTAGTCGATTTGGAGAGCGTAGCCACGACGGTTGTGTTGTCCTCGTGGAGTAAGACATGTCGGCCTCGGAGTTGCGGTAAAAAGGACTCGATCGCGAGACGAACGGCACGGAGCTCCTTCCATGTGATGTGTTGCCGGCGGTCGTCGTCGTACCAAAAACCGCGGGCTTGGTAGGCATGGTTGTCGTTTAGGACGGCTCCCCACCCGTAACCACTTGAGTCGGCGTGGAGGTACGCGGTCTCGATTGGTTTGTAGATAGAGCGGCCGTTGTGTTGGTCGGGAACCGTACGCCACCACTCGAGGTCGCGTCGTAACTGGTGTGTCATCCGGACACGTCCGCCCCATCCCTTTCGCATAGCCAGCACGCAGTGTAGTTCGCGTAGAAAGAAACGGGCTGGTGCGATGGCGAGGTAGAGGAATTGCGCCTTGCCAACGAATGCCGCGAGTTGTCTGGCGGGCAGCCACCGAGCGGTGGTAGCCGCGCGGCTAAGTAACGCTGAAGCTTGTTTTGCGAGGGCATGTAGCTTGTCTGTCGGGGCTCGAAATTCGCCTTTTAGGAGGTCGACTGTCATGCCAAGGTGGGTGCCCACCTGTGTGGGCTGCCACGAGCCTTTGTCGGGGTTGCGCAGGAGGCCGAGCGCCCGAGCCGGTGGAGCAGGGTCTCGATGCGGTTGCGTAGCAGTAGAGCTGCGTCGTACGAGCTGGCCATGAATAGGAAGTCGTCCATGTAAGGTAGCAGTCGTACGCCGCGCCATCGGACGTTGCGAAGGAAACGTCGTGACGGCTTGTACGGCGTCGCGGAGTTGGCGGTCATCGGTGTAGGCGCCCGTCGTAGGTAGTTTGTGAACACTTGAGTCAGCTTGCAAAAATAGTAAGCTGATCCCGACCATCCCATCGGGAGGCATGCGAGGCGCCACAGCTCGCCGCGGTAGCTGACCGTGAAGAAATCTCGGTCCGCTTCTGTGCTGCCGAGCGTGTAGTAGCCGTCCGCTAGGTCGAGGGAGACGAAGTAGTCGCCCGGGCGGGACAGGTGGCGTAAGTGCTTGAGGGTCTCGCACGACATCTTGAATTCCGCGCACTAGTTGTTTAGCTCGCGGAGGTCGATGATAAGACGCCATTTGTTTATACCGGGTTTGGGGACGAGGAACATGCGGGAGACGTAGCGGTGGTTGGAGGCGCGCTCCCAGGCTCCGCAGGCTTCGAAGCGTGGGAGTTTTGTAGCCAGGAAGTCGAGTTGAGGCTGGGTGGCGTCCTTCATGGAGACTCCGTGGTTGAAAGATCGGAGACGTAGGCCGTTTTTGAACTTGAGCCGCACGCCATGGCGGATGATCCAGTTCACGACTTGACCGCTCGCGCCGATGTGCTCCCACTCCCGCCATTTTAGCCGCACGCGGTGACGCATGTAGGTGGATGACGGGGAGCATGAATCGGCGCGGCGGGCCACACCATCATTTCTTCGTGGTGGGTTTCGCCCCGTCGCTAGGTTTAGTGCCGGCCGCAGCTGCCGCTGCTGCTGCTGCTGCGGCCTTGCGCTTGTCGGCGGCTGCCTTCTTGGCCTTGGCGTCTTGTCCGGGTGGCTTGTCCGGCGTGATTCTCGCGAACGCCGCTCCATGAGCTGCTTTGCTGGCGGCATGTAGGCTGACTTCGAGCGTCTGATCGGTGAACGCTTGGCGTACTTCGTCCAGTGCGCTCGAGACATCGGTAGGGCTTGGGCGGCAGAAACGCTCGTGGGCGAGTTTGGCGAACACTGGGTCAGAATCCGAGCTCGTTTGTCCGCCCTTGGTGAGGCGGAGGAAGCCCAGTCGAGTACGGGCGGCCTCCTCCGTCGTTGTGTGGGTGCGATGACCCGCTCGGATGAGGGCAACGGCCGCCGCCTGCTCCGCTGGTAGAGGAGGTCCGGTTGACAGCGTGTCCAAAGCCTCGCCAATTGCCGCGTTGGCGCAGCAATCGAAGAAGGCATAGCACCCGATGTGGAGGTACTCGTCGTACCCCGCTTGAGATTTTCTGTCGTTGAGGAAGCGGGCCGTGTCGTCCGTTAGCGTCCAAAGGCGAGGTTCGTCGATGTCGCGAGGAGGTTGCTCCAAACCGGCAGGAATGATTTTACCGTAGGCGGCAAAATCGACGAACTCGGGCTCGTGGAGTTCGGGGTCGTCGTTCAGGAGGTCGATAGGCGGCTGAGGGGCTGCCTTACCACCCTCAGCCGCAATGGTCGCGTCAACGGGAATGGACTGCTATTGATTCGGAAGCACGGATGGGCCGGTCAATCGTTCGAGCTGGGCTAGTAAGGCGGTGTTAGACGCCTGAATCTGCTCAGCCAATCGGAGTTCGAGGGCCGAAACCGCGCTTTCAATCTGTTCGGAAGTACGCTGTTCGATTACAGAGGGGAGAGTGTCGACTCCGGGGGCAGAGGACGACGGCTGAGGCTGCATGTTGTTAGACGGCGACTTAGAACGTGGGGAAGTGTCTCGTGACGCTCGAGTGCGCATGAGACGATGTAAAACTGACACCATGCTCGACTACGAGAGTCGAGACTGCAGTTGCGCGAGCCAGATGGGCGAGCGCAAAGCATAGAGTGCCAGTGCTCGGGGGTTGCACCGGCTTAAGAGGCTGCCGCTAGCTAGTGCTGCTGGGGGCATGGCATGGGGCGTTGCGCTAGGCGTTTCCTAGGCGCTAGGTTACCTCGAGGACTGGGTGAGACGCGCCGCTTTTACAGTAACGCTTTACCGTTCAGTTTTGCGTTCTGTCACATATGTAAGTAAGTTTTGCAAACCTCTAGATTTAAAACAATCTGACTATATATACTACTAAAACGCGTATAATTTTTTTCTCGTAAATTGGCCTCACTGTTTTATGTTATCGTTACTATAGATAGCCAGTGTCATCGCGGGTTGATCTCCGAGTTACCCGCGTCCCACATATAAGAGTACATTAAGCTATCACCAACTAAAACACAATAGTTAACTAAACGTATGTAAACAAACAGATTTTGCTATAAAAACGATACGGAGGACTGCAAATAATCAAGAAGCGCGCGATGACAAATAACGTGACGATATGATTGCACACACACACACACACACACACACACACACACACACACAAAGATACTTCCACACACACACACACACACACACACACACACACTAGACAAACGTACACACACACACACACACACACACACACACACACACGAGCGCGCGCGCTATCCTATCTTCTTATACTAGCCATCAATAGTTACATATATTGCCTCACGTCTAGAAGACAATCTAAAACTGATATGTAACTTCCATAATAGGTAGATACGGATGCGACAAACTGCAATATCATATGGTTGTATGGGTAATAATACTCGACGAGTTAAAATCATGCTAAAAACATAATCTTATTCTACGCGCAGCTTTGTAGCTATATGCCCCTACTGTGTACATGTCAAAGGCACTTCAGACCTGAATTTATGATATCTAAACGTACTTCAAGACTGAATTCAGTTAAGCCCAGCGAGCCGAAGACTAGGACATCCACTATGATAAACCGCGACACATTCGATAAAACAATAAACTCGCTCGGCACGGGCAAAGCCCCCGGCCCCGACGGCATCCCTAACGAAGTCATAAAACTCCTACCCCCGGCGACCCGCTCCGCCCTATTCTCTCTCCTCTCCCTGCTTGCCCACAAGGCCTACACCCCTCTTGAATGGTGCCATATCACCACCTGCCTCCTTCATAAGAAAGGTGACCCAACTCTCCTCGACAACCATCGCCCCATAGCCCTCATGAACAACCTCCTCAAACTCTGGACCGCGCTTATCAAAGATGCAGACTCAATGTACGCAGAAACCCACGGCATCCGCCGCCGTTACTCCTCAATTAAGAAAGTATAGATAGGGGAATGGAAGTATTACACGGATCACAACCTATCCCAAACAACCCATCTCATTCGCGCCAAATAAACCCCCCTCGCCAATGCCATCCGCAGCCACTGGCCAAGTACCGAGGTCGACATCCTTCCCATCGTCATGAGCCGCACGGGTACCCAGCACTCATCCACCATCACCAGTCTCACTTCTCTCCTCACCCTTCGCATTGACCTTCCTGGCAAACTCAGCTCCAAAGCACGACTCGACACAACACGCATCCTTGCACACCTCCACACGCACACTGCCAAATGGTTGCACCATATCATATACCGCATCAAATCCCGCACGACCACTCGCCGCGCCTCCACACACTGCACCTTCGCACGCCCCTGACTGCACACCGCCACCACTCCGCATCGCACACTCCCCGGGGGGGAGTAAATCCCCCGGACACCCTTTGGAGAGGTTGGATTTAGGTGGTTAACGGTCTAGCCATGACTTGTAAGTTTCCTGAACGGCGCAATTGGGAGGGCCCAGAGACAACAACCGGCGCATACGGTAATTGTTGTAAACCGGCGCATACGGTACATGTTGTAAACAATTTCAATTTCATTTCAATTTCAATAGGACATCCACTTCAGCGCAACCTTGGTGTGCACGTACTTGACCTTACAGTTCTCTTTTCAAATGTGAATAGCGGCTTGAACACCACATTAGATAATACAAGAAGCAACTCAGACACGAGGATAGGCGGGAAAAGGGTGGAGCCAACAGCGATAAATACTACATAATGAACCTACACAAAGCGGTTGAGTTGGTTGATCGCGTGTCGATTTTGATAGCACTTCGTCGCTTCCCTGGCATGGGTGGTGTTGACTCTCGCTCCTTGCGTTGTGACAGTTATATGTCCGTATGCAACATTTCGTTCGACAAACTACTTCTGATCCTTATCGGCATTTTTGGGGGATGTGCGACGTGAACTCATGCAACGTCTTTCTTCTACTCTTCATGGTACTATGGGCTCCTATCCCCGCGACGCTTTGCAGGAGGGGAGTGTTGACGCTATTGCATGCCTTTTTGTTCCTCGGGCTTATGTTTTTTCCTCTTCTCTTCTTTTTGCTTGGTGGCCTCAAGTTTTTTCCTCTTCTCCTTTTTTGCTTGGTGGCCTCCACTGTTTTTTCTTGTTAGAAAATTTTGAGTTAGCCGATAATCTACACAAAGCCGATATACCGGGGTACCTCTACTAGTATTTGCAATCGCGCGCCATTTAGGTGATTACAAGAAGCGCCATGTACGTGGGACTTTTCATGAACCACTAAACGTAGAAAAATATGCAAGGAATGTTTATTCTAAATGAATTAAAGGTTTTCATACAAGAAAAAGTTGCATAAGCCACCAAGCAGAAAGAAGAAAAGAGGGAAAAACCTAAGCCCGAGGAATAGAAAGGCATGCCACAGCGTCAGCACTGCCCTCGTCAAAAGCGTCGCGGAGATAGGAACCGAGAGTGCCATGAAGAGCAGCAGAAAGACGTTGCATGAATTCACGTCGAACATCCCCAAAAACGCCGAAAAGGATCATAAGTAGTTCGACGAACGAAATCTTGCAAACGGACATACTTGTCAAGGCGCAAGGAGCGAGAGCCAGCAGCACCCATGCCATGGAAGCGACGAAATGCCACCAAAATAGCCAAGCGATCAACCGACTCAACCGCCATAGGCGCCAACCGGCCCCCATCCTCCATGGCGAAGGGATAGTAGTCATGTATCGACTAGACCGATGGCGTGCCAAGCAAAGCAAAAGTGCGGAGGTCCGCATCAAGATCGCCATGTTGAGCTCCCAATGCAAGGTTGCCACGGGGTGGGAGACGAGCACCTATACGAGGAACACTTGTGTTCGTGCGAGTACTTGTAATCGTCACATCGACAACAAGACGACGGTGCGGAGCCATTTATTAGTCTAACCAAACCACATTCCGATAATCGGTGATCTCGATATCTTTTCAATTAAAAAGAAAGTATACCGGAATCCACTAACAAAGAAGGAAAATATCGAAGGAATGATACAAAAGGAATGGCAATCTCTATGTTCCGCTGTTAATATAGCGAGCAAAACCCTTATTTTGGACAACATTTCAGGTAAAACGGCATTACGTTATCATTACACCAGGGTTTGAGGCGCGGTTTCGTCCAAGAGAAAGCTCTAGTGCTAGCCTAAGTACGTGCAAAGTTTCAGCCACTGATTCCGTTTGTAGCGGTGCTGTCGGCTGTGACAAGATGAGTCGGTGAAGATGGGCGAAAACTGCCGGTGGCCCTATTTTGGACAACAACTCCTGAAGCTCACTACAATGACCTCACACGCCCCCCCAAAACACTCCAAGCTGCCTACAACTCTTCAAGTAGCTTGGCTAAGCCTCTGGGAGCACGTTCTTCAAAAGGAGGCTCGGCGGAAGGCGAACACTCGCCACGGGAGCCGCCACGATGAGGCGCGTCCATGTCGGTACTTCCCGCTCTCACACCAAGTTCCATGCTTTCACTCGCTTTTGCTGCTGACAGTAGGACACTTGCGCCGTTCTTGATAAGTGGGGTAGGCTCGTAGATAGCGGGGCTATTGTTTTGAGTGTTGGTGACGTCCTCGAGAGCCATACGCTTGGGTGCTTGTTGGGTTGCCATTATAGCGTGTCGCTTGCGGGCCGCAACGGCATCGGCCTTTTTAGTGACCGCCCGGTTCACGAGTTCCTCTTCACACTCCCCGCACATAAGCTCCACTTCAACCACAGCGGCCTCAATACGCTCCAAATCGATTGTTGCGAAGTGTCTCTGTATCAGCGTATAGGTTAGGGTCCGTGTTCTTTGGGTGGTCCAATGGCTCCTTGCCCGCGCATTGTAAAAGGTAGTCGTACTTGTCGTGATAAGTATCAACAGTCGAGCGGGCACCCTCCACTGCATACAACAGGTCAGGAACGCCATCCATATGCTTGTCTGCTTCTGCCTTTAGCTTGACGAGTGTGCTTTTCTCTTTTGCTATGCTTTTCAGGGCGGCACGTACGGGACCGAGTTGTCCAGCGTCGGCAAATTCTTCTGCTCGCGCGATGAACCTCTCCACCTTTCCCCTGATCACGTCGGCTTGCCGCACCTTTTTGTGGACCGCCTCCCAAGTGGACTTCAACCGCCTTATTTCCATTTTCAGGGTAGTCACGGCGCTCGACAGGAGTGCCTTCAGGTCAGGCCCATCCCTTCTCAGTTTGTCCCTGTTCTCTGTTAGAAGTACACTCTCCTCACATGTGAAAACATGTGCGTGTTGTGCCTCAGCGCGTCCCTTCCGGCCGACAACCAAAGGATCAGGCCGCAAAATGTCTTCCGCTGTGGGCTGCCAAGTATCCATGCCTGACAGCGCCTCCATGTCCCTCTTTGCTTGATCCGCCATCCGAGTGTACATGAGGTAGCGCCTTGCTGCCTCTTCCATTGGAAGCTCTTGGGTCGGAGGAGCGTGGCTTCTTCCAGTGCTGTTGGCGAGGATATCTTGGGCCTCTGCTATAGCAGCGGCTCTTTGTGGCGCCTGGATTTGGGCTCTACTAGCCCCGGGGTCGTTGCTGGCCACGTTGCTTCCGCTGCTTGTGGAGTGAAGGGAAGAGGAGCCTGGAGGTGAAATATCTTGACGGTACGCCAATCCCTTAACCTTGTTGTAGTCCAGTGGCCAAACACCAACGTCCTGGAAAGCAGACATTATATTGTGTGATCTTAGTGCCTTGCTGAAACAATTATAGGGCCTGCCTGTTGCTGATCTGCCATGGCACTCGTAGTACTTGAATAAGCAAATGATAAGGTCTTTCTCTTTGATGCCCCCTCCCCCCTCCAGGTTCTTGTACGCGGCGAGCGCGTTGTCCATGTGCTTCTTGAAGGGAAGCATGATGCCAACGTCCAACGCTTGAAGAAGGTGAGAGCTGTGGGGCGGTAGAGTAACCACTTTTACATGGTTGTCTACAAGCTTCCTTAGTACTTCATGGTTGATGTGCGCTCCAAAATTATCCATTAGCAACAACAATGGCGTTTCCGCTGACCTTTTGCTTGCTGTGTAGGGTAGAAACAATTCCTCAATCCACTTCAAGAAAATTGAAGTGTCCATCCAAGCGTTGCCCTGAACGGTTAAGCCTGCTTGGACTTGGCCAGCGGAACGGAGCGCACCCACTACAACAGGATCGTGAAACCAAGGTGGGGAGTACTTCTTTCCTTTGACGATGAAGAAGGGAGGCATGCTCGTACCATCTGCAAAGATGGTCATCAAACAGGTGAGACTGAAACGGCACTCATTCCCTTTTGCGTGGCTACGCCTCGCTCCTTTAGGCGCCCACACTTTCTTTTTCTTGGGTAATGGTTGTAGACCTGTCTCATCAAGATTGCAAATGTTGCCTGGCGGCAGGTTCGGAAACTCGTTGAAGATATTGTGGAGCTGGTCGAAGAAGTCCTGCACTGCTGACTCTGGCACCCGAGCGCGTTGCGGGTCGAGGTGGTCGACCACACGTGGGCGGAGGACGTCACGGTGTCGATTGAAGAAAAGACGAGCCCACTTCCTCGACGGGCCCACCCCATCGCGCCACTTCTTGGCGAGTGTGGTTTGGCAATATCCAGGGACGTGTTGTATTAATTGGTTTATTTTGTAAATGATATCATCTGTTGTAAGACACTGGCCAACTGAATGATGCACCACCACAGATTGCACAAGGGCATCCTCTTGCTCTTTCGTAAGTCCACTTCGTTTGTCAAGCTTAGGTTTTCCAAGGTCGGGGGTTTTCAGGGTGCGTCGGAGGGTCGGCCATGGGATACCATGCTTTGCTGCGATTGCCGAGAGATAGTAACCTTCAGTACCGGCCTTGCCACTCGCAATTGCTCGACGACCTTCGTCGACTGCCTTGGCGAGGCTTTCTTGAGTGTAGGCTCGATATTTGCCTCGAGCGGGAAGGGAGCCGCTGCCCATAGCGGAGATCGATAGCGAATAGCGGGGATCGCTGCGAAGTCGACGTTGTTGTTGAAAAATTTGAAAATCGAAAAAAGGGGGGCTGTATGTACCGGTACCCAAACAGCGGCAAGCGGGCGCACCATGAGCAGATACGCGCGACAACCGACAAGAGGCTCGCCAATGACTTGTATGACGGGTGGGTGGGTAGTATGGGGAGATTCAAGCCACTATTATGTGATTTGCACGCTTCTCGAGTGGGTTGGTCGAAATTCATAGGTGCTTTTGGTGCGATTTGGTCAGCAGGTCCCATCACATGCGCTCTCTCTGCGGACCAACGCGACGAGCTCGACCAGCCGCCAACACAGCCCCATCAGAGGGTCTCTGAGGGGGTTCTATGATAGGGTTTGTGTCTTGAAATGACCTCGTCTAGGCGGGCTAGGGTAGGCCTAAACCGCTATTTGTTCAAAATAGGTTCATGTCCAAAATAAGGGTTTTGCTCGCTATGTTCTATGGTCGCGGGAAATATTGTTCCTTACAAGGAAATAAAGCAGTGGAAACCATCGCCAATCCAGAAGGAAGAAATTAGGAATTGAAAACCCCACAGAAAACACAAATTAGGAACATGGAAGCACGCCACAGCAACGGCACTGTTCCCCTGTCATTTCCCTCTCCCCGTCTCCGCTACGTTTATTGTAACTTACGAAAGGAATGATGATATGTATGTGTATAGCCGACTGCTTCTTCAGGCAGGGGGGGGGGTAATTCTTTATAATTTCTGAGCTACGGCACTATCGGTACTCGGAGTAACCTCGATAACCATGGCTATCCGTTGCTTCATGCCACGCAACTCCTCGAGTTCTTTCCGCTCTTTAACGTTGAGCGCCCTGGCGCTGTTGGCAACAATGTCTTGCACTTGATCCGTCACGGAGCTTAGCTTCCGCTTAAGATCTGCATTCTCTTTCTGGAGGTCTTGTAGTAGCCCCCCCCGCCTCTGTAGTAATGACACGCAAGTATCGAAGCCTCAGAGCCAAGGTATATGCATTTACATACATCATCACTGCCTGCGCAGCGCCTGAAAATCATGCATGCCTCTAATATGCTGTTATGCGCATGATGGCCTATACATACGGCGATTATAATCAACCAAGTTTTGATAAACGTACCTGCCGATGCCTGTGGACGGCGAGCCGATTCGCTTCCCTTTTGGTCAACCCGGCGGCGGCTGAAATACTGCAGTGGTCATGCTGCTCATCGGTTTTCATTAAAGCTATCGTCCGCCTCCCACCTGCTCCTTTTGCTGGTCGCTCCCCCTCAGTTTCACTACTCTTCTTTTTCCCAACAAGGCGAAGGCGTTGATTGCTTTTTTCATTATTGGCACAGGACTGGTCTTCTCCCAAAACAGCAAGGGGCGAGTAATCATCACCCGCCGCGTTTGCCGGAAGGACGACAGCGACGGGATTCTCAATGTGTTTTGCTTCGTCACCGACTCCTATAATGTCCTTCAGCGAGCCGTTGAGGAGGTCGTTCAGCGGCTCATCTCCTCCTGGTTGAAAATACCATGGGGCTTTAACAAGATTGGCATATGCCTCGCCCACTCCACTTGCCTGGGGCTGTTCGTCGTGAGGACAGCAGGATAATAGCAACTGCTGTTCCTCATCAAATAAGAGGCCACCGCCGCCGGCGTCCATGTTTAAATAAGCCCTGCTGCTGGTTGTCGTAGTAGTCAGGCTTCGTCTCAAATTCTCAGAAGATGGGAACGAAGACATTGCTGACGGGCAAGCCACCCAGCCGCCAGCATCTACGAGCATACAGGCGTCTAGCGAGTCGCTGGCGGCAGAAAGACTACAGCGGGCGAGGAGTAGCTCATCACAGTCGTAGCAGGCCGCAACGTGATGCAGTGTGCCATTATCCAGCGATGAACAACCTGCTGCTACATCAGATAGACGATAGCCCTGATTATGGCCACGGAGCTCGGCGGGCACTGAGACGAGATATTGAGCCGTACCAGTACCCTGCTGCTGCTCTCTGGACTCTTCGCCGTTTCGACCGGGTAGCGGTTGGCAGTAGCCGGCCATACCGCCTGTACTGCTGACGACCAGCGCGTCGTCGATATATTATATGTAGCTGTGCGCGTTTGCAGAGTATAGCTCGTCAGCACAAGCAGGGTTGATTAGTTATGACGCAATAACGCCCATCTGAAGAGCGCGAGGACACCTGTCCTGACCGGAGCGGGTGCTGTTTTCAAGTGCAAGTGCGGTGTCACCTGATGATCTATTAATAATTATTTTCGTCAGAAGGGTGAAGGAGCTACCGGGTCGTACCATATCCGAGCTTCGTAGACTGCACAGCAGAGTACGGACGCAGTTGGCGCTATTTATATTTATTCTCCTTATTAATTATACATTAGCAAATCTTGATTACAAAGAAAGTTGTGCAATCCACTAGTAAAGACGACGAAGAAAATTAACAGGCACATAAGCCTATTAGCCTCCTCGGAGCAGAGAGGAGAGCAACATGAATGCCTTTTCTTGATTTCCAAATCAATAAAACACATTGTAGATACGAGGACATGGAAATATCGGCGGGGGAATCAGCTACAAGGGAAGCAAGTCGCAGTGACAAAAGGCATTTAGGGTTTCCCTCCCTGCTTGTCTCTTACATGTACATAGTTTAAGGCCGGTTCTTAGGTGAACTTTGCCAGCATCCGCGAAAGATGAGATAAACAGAGGGAGTTGCAGCTGTTCTAATGCTACAAAAATCGAAAATATCACGGGGCAGGAGGGCAGTGCTGACGCTGTCGCATGCCTTCCAGTTCCTCGCGCTTAGGTTTTTTCCAAATTTCTCTTTTCTGCTTTGTGGTCTCCACTGCTTCTTCCACCAGGATTTTTTTGAGTTGATGATTGGATGGGATGAATGAAGGACAACGAAAAAAAAACCCCAATAACGGCATGACAGGATAG
Source organism: Tetraselmis chui (assembly GCA_026401115.1). Lineage (NCBI taxonomy): Eukaryota > Viridiplantae > Chlorophyta > Chlorodendrophyceae > Chlorodendrales > Chlorodendraceae > Tetraselmis > Tetraselmis chui. The sequence goes on from JAPMLY010001590.1 coordinate 60,581, forward strand.
ATAGCTATTACTCAATACATTATCATAGACATAATATATGTAATATATATTTCGCGGTGCACTACTACTACTACTACTACTACTACTACTCATATGTCCGTACGCATGTTGTTCTTCTTGTAATCCTTTTCTTGCACTTCTACTCTGCGCGGCCATCGATTGAGAGTTGGTCGTAGGGTACCTTCACGTACTGACGTACCCCCCCCAAAAGTACCTGCTGTAGGGTTGGGGCTTTGATCTGTGGGGTTTTCCCTCCTTCTTTCTCCTCGTATATTATTTTTGCTTATTGATGGTTTCCACAGCCTTTTCTTGATGTAAGTTTCTATCTTTATTTTCATAAAATGAAAAAACCGGTGTCCAGCACGGCGGAGTATCGCTTCAAACTCGCCACGCTGTGTGGTGGCATCACGACGTGGACGTGATGAAAGGCATGGTGGCACAACGACGTGGACGTGATGAAAGGCATGAGCGCAACCATGTGAATGTGCTGATGAAAGTCGTATGCTTTCAGGTTTTTTTGGTACCTGTACCCGCCGTGCTATCATCATCACGTATTTTGGATGTTCAAGCCAAATAATGCACGACGACAGGAACGGATGACCGTGAAAAACAGAAATGGTTGGTACCTCCGCCTCCTTACCTGTACCTTCAGGCGGTACAGCTGCGCGCGTCCTATGCCAGCATGTCATGCACTTACTACGGGTTTTCGGACTTTGATCTCATCGCGCTGATGGCCACTCCCGGTACTTTGGATTTCAGAAGGTACCAAGATCTTTTGGTGAATATGATGTCGGTGGATATAATGTAGAGTTTGCCCCCTCATCGCCGCCTCTCCGGATGCGCTGGCCCCGCGCATGACTTCCTTACAATTTTCAACTCCCGATGTTCTTACCCGTCCTAGTGACTACAACAAGGGGCACCTTCAACGCCGCATTTCGCGCACTCTTATCAAGGCCGGGGCCCCTGCTTTCTTCGATCTCTTGGCATGTTGCGCCCCCCCCCCCCCCCCCCACCCCCCCCCCCCCCCCCCCCCCCCCCCCCCCCCCCCGGATGATATGCGGGTTTCTCCGGGAATTGGACGTGGGGCTTGCACTTGCTATCTTCTTTGCTTCGCATGAGTCTAGCTTCCGTAGTTCCGTGTTGTCGTTGATTGCTACATGGTGGCGGCGCACCGTGTGTTTGGCCACACGCCGGGCCAAGCCTCTCATGTCCAAAAGTGTCCGCGATGCATGCAATGAATCTGCGGGTGATCTCCGTGGCTCTAGCTCCTCCTCGACGACCTCTTCTATTTTTGTGTATGGGGAGAGAACGCCGATTCCAATGCACATGGACCATAGGCCTCGGCATAACGCTATTCGGCTCCATGACTGCATTGTTCATGTTGTGGAGGAGTTCATGGTTGGGGCGGGGGCGGTTAAGGGGGGGGGACTTGCGTTTTGGAGTTCGCCGAATCCGGTCTCGGGCCTCTCGTGATCGCCATGGGGGTGTTGTTTGCTTGGATTTTGCGCCCCTACATATAAGCACATGGTTGGGGACGTTACGGTCACTAGCTAGTGCACGCACAAATTTGAATGCTCCGGGTGTGGGAGTCCCGCTTCCGCTCCCTAGTAACCCTACGTTGGGAGCCCAACAAGCTTCTATTAGCGTGACGCTAATTAAGAACAAGTCTGCGTTACATCCCTTGAGTTGGCGCGTCATGCGCAAGAGCTCCTGGATTTTGTTGGTGTACATGAGAAGATACTCATGACGTTGCTCCTTAGTGAAAATGTCGGCACATTTACTGTCCATCAAGGTGAAACACGCACCGTGCAAACATCTTTAAAGTCGTGTGGGCGTCATCTAGCCATGGTACACCGAGCAGCAGACCATCACCGCGAAAAACATGTAAAACGTAAATTGTCCGCTGATTCTCGTATCGAGCATGCTAAAAACAAAACTCGTAAAATATTGAGGACGTCAAACGTTGTCCATTGGCGAGTTTAGCTAGAGTTTCAACCGTGGACTTGCGTGTCGGAAGCGAAAAGCGTTGGACAGTCCTCTTACACGAAGCTACGTGTCGCAGCGCAATCAAATTGGAAATTGTTTACAACATGTGCCGGCAAACTGGACCGACTGCTGTCTCTCGGGCCACTCTACTTCGCCATACATTACTTATTCGCAAGTTGGGCCCGGGTCTCTTCGACCAGATACACCTATCGACACACCTATCTGCAATGTGTGTCGACGTTCCTCGGGAGTTTAAAAAAACTGTAAGCAACCGCAGTAATTGCCACAGTCCCCCCGCCTAAGCAGTAACAGCGTAATAATTTTGTAATCAAGAAAAAAAGATCTAAAAATAAATCTACTTGTCGAGAAATGCAAAACTAAACTGCTGCTCGACCTTCACGATGCTCGGCCCGCTCCCACCAAACCGGGGTGCCGACCGGCCGAGGCCGGTCGGCGTTCGGGAGGGACGACGGGCCTGCCTAATCTAGCTCCCGCGTGACTTCGGTCTTGCCGAAGAAAGGAGGGAAAAGGCTGGCAAAAAAACCCTCCTCGCGTGGTCGCTCGTCGATCCCGCCGCCCCATCCCGTAAGCCCCGCCAAGGTCGCCGCCGCATCCGCCAACGCGACGGTCCTCCTTGTCGAGGTCCCCCGTCACCTCGAGGGCAGGTGGAGGGGACCGAGACACATAGACATAGAAAAAATTGGCGCTCTTGCCTCCGCACCGGAAATTTCCCCGCTCATTTCCCCGGTTTTTTCTCTGTCTGGTACCCGGGTACCTGTCAGGTAGTCCGGCCTGCGTCCGTACCCTCCCCCCTGTGATCGCGCGTCCACCTAGTAGACTTTGTTGAGGTTGGGGCCTCCGCGCTTACCCGGCCCCCCCCGCAAGGGTCTCGTCTATCCGGTAGTGGGTATCGAGGAGGGGGGGGGGGGGGGGGGGGGGGGGGGGTCATGTCGCCGTAGCCGGTTCCGTCGGGCCGCTGGTGCACGGAAATTAGTCAAAACCCTCCGTACGGGGTTTTTCGGCGGCGCCGACCCGGAGGGTGGTCGTCGCCAGATCTTGTCGCTCCTTCCGCCGCGACGGGCCTCCTTGCCGCCCAAGCCTACCCCCCCCCTCGGGAGATGTATCTCGTCGGCGTGGCGGCTCGCTAGTGAGCGCCCTACCCTGGTGCTGCTCCCCAACTAGCTCGACGCCGGGTACGGACATTAGTTTAACTATCCAAAAAAGCCCTCCGTATAGGGCTTTCCGGCGGCGGCTGATCCTGAGGATCGCCGCCGCCTCACATAGCCGCTCCTCCGCCTGCGACCGGCCACCGGGCTATGCCATGTCTTGCCTCCCCCCCTGAGAAGCGTCGACCGGCACATGGCTGGTCGGCGGCTAGCGAGCGCCCTTACCTGGCGCTGCTTCCCTGCTGGCCACCACCAGCTCCAACACCCACCCCCCACCGCAGATCCGGCCGTACCCTCCTCGCAATCAGACGCTCTTGAAGTACAGGTCCCACCCCCTCGAGGTAGGATAGTTCTTAGTAGTATTTGTACGCGAAAAACATATCGGACGGGCCGAGCGGGAGATCTCGGTGCCGGTATTGCACAGAAATCATTTTTTCAAAAGCCCTATGTACATGGCTTTCCCGACAGCTGCTGATCCCGCGGATCGAGCTGTCGGCCCTCTTAGCCCCCTACCGTGCCCCTACTTAGGCCTAGCACGGCTACGGGGTTTCCAGCGCCCACCACGGGGAGGTGAGGGGATGCCGACGGGCATGCGAGCGCACCCCCCTCCGGGGCCGCCGCCGCTGCGCCGCCGGCGGGCGCCTTGCAGCGCAGTCAACTAATCCGAAAGCTTGGAGTGCGATATTACTAGTTTGCATCACGGTCAGCTCTGCTCGAAATAGCGGGCGAGCTTCGGTGAGGTCCGGCAACTTGGTTGTAGCGTCAAGGGAACAATTGTAGCGCAGCAACGGACTTTTGAGAGACGTCTCCGGGTACATGTACCGACGACGGTTGAGGAAGTGGCGGCTAAGTAAGAGTTATGGTTGAATATGAAAAAATGCAATCGGAGTCATCCAACCATAAATGTACTTGCCATGGAGTAGGTGCCACGACCTTTTGCTTGGTAGAGTTGTCCTCCGCCTAGTGAGCATGCGTCTCCGTTGTCGGTGGAAACTCATGGTACAAATAATAGTGTCGAGTGAGCGCATTGAAGTTTCGCCACTCATTAGGCAGAATAACGACAGCCCGCGTAGTAGTCGGGATTGTTCGTCTATCATCACTTTCGAAATGTGCTGCAATCTTCTCAGTAATTTTCCGGGCGGTATTAATGAATGCTCACTTTCTACTTAAGTATCTCTCCAATATGGTGTGACGAGTACAGTCTTGCAACAATACATTGCAAGACATTGTACATGTACTCGTTACTAATTACAATTCGTGCTTTTCCATCGGAAGGACGTACAACGTGGGTACGCTGCTACTACAAATTAGCGAGGGTTCTGATGCGTACAGTACTACCAATACCTCCCGGTACGTACAGGTACGCACACTAAATCTAACTAGCTAGATGACGCGCCAAGCGAGGTTTCCAATGTAGAATATGATTTCCCAGATTGGACGAGCCGCGTCGCTAGTCCGTTGATGATGGTTGGAAAGTCCTTGCACCTAGCACGAGGACATATGAGGAACATGTTCAAGCTATATAGGCGGAAAGCTATTTCAGCCTAGTGCAGTAGAGGGAGGTGATAAAACTTTTAACAATTCCCTTTGATTAATTACAATCTACTGTTAAACAATAACAATGAGACATCTTCTCAATTCTCCCTCTCTCTACACTTCCACCTAGCGATAGAGCAACGACATAAGAGAACAAAACACATTTGTGTTTGCAACTAGCTTTCCGAAGGCTAACCGTCACACTATGGAGCCACTCGGATATTAGCGAGGTAAGTTCCCGTGCGAGTTGGGCCTTCGTTATCCGCACATCCCTCTAATGTGAATTCAAATCGTGCGTGCAATAATAGAGGGCTAACAAAGAACTAGTAGAATAGTTTTCAATCCATTGTGAACGGCTAGTTACATGTCTACAAATATCGTTATGCTTTTTAGGTTGATGACGTCATACTACTCGCTTCACAAGTGTCGTAACATCGTCGATGGAGGTGAAGGAGCTGAGTCTTGCGCCTTTGTCGCTAACATTCTCACATGATGGTAGGGAGATGTATCCAACAGCTCCATTCCATCATAAGAGCAGCCATAACACCACCATAATTCATGCTTGGTCTTAGTGTTGTACTGTCCCTTAGACTTCAACTCCGGGCAGATGAAGACAGTGTCACGATGACCTTGCTTCTTGCACTTGTAGCACAGACCTCCCTCTCGATTGCGTTGAAGCTCCTTGGGAGTAGAGCTCATGCGATGACCTCGAAACCAATTCGGACAGTGTTCCGAGTAGGCATGCCCCTTCTTCCACGGTTTCCACGACCATGAAAATGAAAATGATTCACTGCAATACCAGCAAAAGGGACCGGCTGATGCCTAACGGCCATTAGTTCCCCAGCCACTTAGGATACTAAAGAGCAAAGATTGGGCCGGATATTCTTCGACTACGTACACCTATCGATGCACCTATCTATAATATGTACCGACGTTCCTCGGAGTTAAAAAAGTGTAAGCAACCGCCGTAATCTTGTTATCAGAAAAGGAAGATCTACAAAAAACGCCACTTGTCAAGAAATGCAAAATGAAACTGCTGCTCGACCTTCACGATGCACGACCCGTTTCCACCGATCCGGGGTGCCGACCGGCCTAGGCCGATCGGAGCTCGAGGGGGGCGACGGGCCAGCCTAGTCTAGCTCCCGCGTGACTTCGGTCTTTCCGGAGAAAGAAGGGGGAAAGCCTAGCGAAAGACCCTCCTCACGCGGTCGCTCGTCGATTTCGCTCTCGCACCCCGTAAGCCCCGCCCCAAGGTCGTAACCGCTCCTCCCGTCGCGACTTTCCTCCTAGTCGAGGTACCCCGTCACCTCGAGAGCATGCGGGGGGGGGGGGGGGGGGGGGGGGGGGGGGAAGACTACCACACCAAACAAGCTAGTGCTCCTGCCACCGCGCTGAAAAGCTTTCCCGGCCATTTTCATGGTTCCCGGGTAACTGTCCAGAAATTCAGCCAGCGACCGTACCCTCCACCCACCGATGGCGCGTCCGTCGAGCACCCTTATTTCGAGTGCGAGCCTCCGCGTTGACCTGGGCTCACACTCCCTAATATTAGGTGTGCTTGTCATGATAGTGGGTAGCGATAGGGTAGGGCATGATCGCCATTGCCGGATCCAAAAAGGCCGCGGGGATGCGGAAAGCATTCAAACTCTCCGCACATAGTTTTTCCGGCGGCGGTGTACCCGGAGGATACCCCCGCCGCTAGACCGCGCCGCTCCTCCCGTCGCGATAGTCCTCCTAGCTGTTGGCTTCGGGCTGCCCCCCCTTGGGTCAGCTCGACGTCAATAGGACAATCGACATGTAGCGAACGTACATCCGTGGCACTGCTTCCCAGCCGTTTGCCGCCCGCTCCAACACCCTCATCCCGCCGCTGATCCGTCCGTACCCTCCTTGCCAAAAATAAATCACAGCAAGCACATGCCCCATCACCCCAAATATAGCGATATATGAGGAATATTCGGTAGCGAAAAAACATATCGGACGGCCCGAGCGAGAGATCTCAATGCTGAAGTACATGAATTATTATTCTCTAAAACCCTCCGTCCATGGCTTCCCAACAGCCGATTGTCACGCGGATTACAGCTACTGGTACGTCGTTTAGCCCCCTACCGTGCCATGCATGGCACAGCTAAAGGGTAACCAACGCCCATCGCGTGGAGGTGGAGGTAAGTGCCGCCGGGCCACCCCCCGGGATCGCCACCGTTGCGCCGCCGGCGGGGACCATGACCATGATTATATCCGTCGTTACTAACTAAGCCTCTTGGCTCCATCAGCGTCACGAGCATCGATTGACCGCTTCTTAGCAACCTTTGGACGTCCTTGGTTGTCAACAGGTGTAGTAAAGGATCATGGGCTTCAACATGTGTTAAGCGTTGAAATGTAGTGCATATGATAATCTTGAGAGGTTAAGGAGGAGACCCAGCCCCCGCGGGGGGGAGAAGGCTAGACTAGGTGGAGGGTCGCGCCGAGCAGAGCGACCACTATCTCCGATATCTCGGACGGGGTCGAGCACGGATCGAGACGAGTCCGACGACGACCTGCGCGAGGGGGGTTTTTCACCTGCCTTTCCCCCTACCTCCGGCACGACCGGAGTCGCACAGGAGCCGAGGTCTGGCTAGTTCGACTCGACCAGCTCATGCTGACCAGCCTTGCTGATCCGCAACCCCGCCGTGGCTGGAGCAGGCTGCGTATCGTGGAGAATAGCGACATTTTTTATTTCATACTGTATCCAGGAAAAAAAATAGTATAGGTCAGAAAATAGTAAGTACCTGGATAATGGTACGGGTATGTTTTAGACGATATCGTTACTGCCATTGGAGAGGTTGGGATTAGTGGTTCACGGTCTACCTCACGCTTCTAAGTCCTGTATGGCATAGCAAAAGGGGGGGCCCAGAGACTCCAGCCGGTTTTTACTTGTGTTGGAGTGTTTAATTTCAAATTTCAAATTTAAGGAGGAGGTTATCCTTGTGTGCAACTACAAATAAAAATATTTGTTCGGTTGTGGCTTATGGAAGTATGCGCTAGTGGAAAGCAATGCATAAGGAAGGACCACAACACCACAGACGAGGAAGGCATATGCTGATGGAACATGTGGACTTTTACTTTATGTAAAAGTCCACATGTTGTGTGCATGGGCGAGTTTGACAATGATGAAACAAAAACAGGATCATATGAATTACACATCAACACATAGACTGCCATCACGTTTGGTTCAACCACCCCTCTCGCGCCATGTACGCCCCCGCCGAGCACCGTGCCGCTGCGATTCCCTTCCCGCTAACTTCTACTAACATGCGGGAGGGTTGGGGGCACTGCATCATTTCGCTATGTGGGCGACTAAGGCGTCATCCGTTCGGCAACGATTGCTCCTTGCCACGCTCGCAGACAGCCCTCTGCGTTGCGGGGGGGGGGGGGGGGGGGGGGGATCGTTGTAGAGCATGGGGAGCATGGCAGACGGCAATCGGCAAACGGGCATTCGGCACCCATAGTGAAACCTTGCGCGCGTGCGGTATATTGACTTACTCCACCAACCCGCTCCACCACCGCTCGCCCCTACCGTGGCAGCTTACGACACGCGGCTGATTCGCGGGAGGGAGGTATTACGTACCGGTCAAGTCAACCAAGGCGAGCATGTTGATTGGTAGCCAAACTCTTTGAAATACACGCCGACTTGAGGTAGCTCCGACGAAATCTCCCTTCCGCCCTTCCGCCCGGAGTTCGAGCGCGGCATCGCGCGGTACCGATTTATACATCGGGTGCGATATGAGAACGAGTTCGGGTATATTGCCGGGAATCCCGCGTTGACTTCACCACGTTGACTCCATTGGAGCGTCTTAAGTATATGTATTGTCTAGTAAGCTCCCACCAAGTCTCGCATGCTCTACATAGCCTCAGCTAGGGCTCTCGCAACGGTCTTCAACATACGGGCGACGTAGCAAGTTTGCCTCAGGAAAGCAGAAACGATCGTAGTCTTGAAGTATATCAAACCAACTATGTGTACTTAGCGTACCGGGAGGAACTTGTAGTACATTACAACAAACAATGTCCTCGAGCTCTTGTAGTAACGAAGCAACCGCCAATATAAACACTTCCTTGGAAAAGTACGGATTTGAAAGTACCGAGCACATGCACAATGTTCTATGAGGTATTGTTACGTAAGACTACTCGTCACAAATATCCTTTCGCTTTGCGGCTTTGGAGGTTGGGGGTCGGTAGGCTCCGATGGCGGTCGAGATAGTTTATTAGTTTATCGTTTGGCTATTTTGGTGGTTGTTCGCAGATTCCATGGCATGGGTGTTGCGGATTCTCGTCCATTGTGTTTATACTAAGGCTAGAGATCGATGGTATTGTCGATATTTTAAGAGCACATTACTACGCTGTGATTTCGGGTAGATTTCGAGTTCGGGGTCACCGAAAACGCCACGAAATAGGGTGAAAATTCCGGATGATATCATCGATCCGTAGCCTTAGTTTATACATATATGTCCGCATGAAGGGGTTTGTTCGCCGGTTTACTTATGTTCCTTTCCGCCGATGCTCGGTTTATGTACGCCCGGAGCTCATGCAATGCCTTTTGTGGTCCTCCATGTTGGCACATTGGGATCCCATCTTCGTGATGCTATGCAGGAGAACAGTGCTGACGCTGCTGCTTGCCTTCTTGTCCCCCGGGGTCAAACCTGTGGGATTTGTTACATATGTAATTATTGGCATTTGCTTCATGTTGTCTGCTGTTTTTTCTTTAAAGAAAATAAGAAAAGAATTAAATGGCGAGCATAGAGGGGTAGGTACAGGTACACCTACCCGTGCGCGATTTATTATAATTTCATATCCATAATTTGAAAATGACATGATTTAGGTTTTTTCTTCCTTTCTTTCTTTTACTTGCTTGGTGGCCTCTACTGCTTTCTCTTGTAAGAAATTTTTTAATTTAAAATGACATGATTTATTGCTGCTTTTTGTAAGAAAAGTATTATGTCCGCAAGCATAAATTCGTTCGACGATCCCCGTTCCTATTGATTTCATTTGTAAGCAATCTTTTACAAGAACAAGCACTGGAGACCACCAATGATGTAGTGAGGATTTATTACATTTCGTCGTCGATCTAAGATTGTCAGTTCTTTTTCCTTTCGACGTTTTTGGGGGGATAAGCGGCGAGAATTCATGCAACGCCTTTCTGCTGCTCGTCTTGGTGCTTTGGGTTCCTATCTCCGCGACGCTTTGCAGGAGGGCAGGGCTGATGCTGTGGCATGCCTTCCTTTTCCTCGGGCTTAGGCCTGTGGGTTTTTTCCCTCCTTGCTCCTTTTTGCTTGGTGGTTTCCGCTGCCTTTTTTGTAAAAAGAATTCAATTTGTCAATGAAAAAATATTGCAAAGAATAAAGCCGTGGGCGGAATCCACTTGAAAAGACGAAGGGCAAAATAGCATATGCGCTCGATTTATAGATATCCGTGCAGTGAAGATGATGACTAAGGATTATCTTTGATATGGTCGAAATCTACTATGCCGCCCGGGTACCTACCCTGGTACCGTGTCCATGGCGGTGCTGATGATTGCGCAATCCAATAATTTTAAAAAGAGTAAAGCAGTATTTGAATCCAAATGCAAATATTTTGTTTTTATTACAATAATCGTTATAAACGCGTGTCGCAGCCAGCCTGCCGGCGTTGGCTGGCTGGTTAGCGGCGGGGACGAAGTCTTCGATCGTGAGAATGCACGAAGTTCTGTAATCAAACTAAAGTGGAATAGTCGCTACGGGGATTGAAGGGATTGCTGGCGGTAAAATATGTTACTTTCTTGTCTCCACGACTCCACCCGCCATTGTGCCATGCTTTATATGCAGCCCCGCGGCTAGCACATGTGCCTTCACCAGCCTCGTTGCTTCTTCAACTGTCCCACGGCCATTCGGCGCGTCATGGACAACAAGACCCTCGAAATCTCAGTCAACATCAGTATAGAGTCTCGGCACCATTGCAATTGGCCCACCCTAGTGTGGCGAGTACTGTCCTGTGACAGTACGTTACAGGACTAGTACAAGTACTCGCTACGATATTTATACCGCGACCTTCCGCGTATTAGGCGTGCGCTTTACCGGCTCACCGAAAAAGCATAGTTGACATATGTGGCCACATACCACATATGTACCAATCTACGACACTACCACGGCCCCCCCCCCGGAGTCTCCCCGGACCGCAGCCCGGCTCCGAAACCAATGTGGAAGGTGGGGGTTCTTCTCGGACCGTGACACGCCTACATACAATGATCGACCTCACCGGGTATCGAACCCGCGACCTTCCGCGTATTAGGCGTGCGCTTTACCGGCTCACCGAAAAAGCATAGTTGACATATGTGGCCACATACCACATATGTACCAATCTACGACACTAGCTCGCCTCCAGTCTCGAAGCGCCACGCCACCCTCGACACCTCGTCTCATATGATGTGTTGTTAGTCGCCTCGGGCAGACGTGATCCGGCGCGTCTTGACGCTTATTTAATCTCATCAATAAGCACGCTAGTTCAGTGTTGATGGTGACTTGAGCTAATTACAATGTTATTTGTACGTATAAGTGCGGATGCACACTTCCTCGGAAAGTACGGAATGCAACTAGTACCGAAACGTACAGTTCTTACAATCACATGTACTATATTAGGACTGTTATCACCACACACGGGGACATGGAAATAGCGGGGGAACCAAGAGGGTACATGTAGAGGTTTGCCACCTGAGGCTGGCCACTAGAGGAATAGCGGGTGCTTGGGCGGAGCCAAGGATGCTCAACGCCGTGGAGACATCGGGACGCGTGCAGACGGCCGCGTTCTAGAGACTGCCTAGTAGACTTGGGTAGACGTCCATGCCCACCCCGGTAAAAGGGGGGAGTGGGGGATTCATGTGCGCAAGTCCGGCGAGGAAGCCGGGGTCTATAGGAAGGGATGAGAGCTTAGAGTCGGTCATGCCGTACTTTGCAAGGATGTCGCGTAGGTACTTGGTATAATCCAGCGAGATGGTGCGGGCCGAGCGATTGCGGGTGATGTGCATGCCGAGGAGTTGCAAGAGGTCGCCCATGTCCTTGATTTTGAACCGTTCACCGAGCCGAGCCTTGAACGATGCAATCCATGTGGCATCATTGAAGGCTGCGGGAATGTCATCCACGCACTGTGCGATTATGGCGAACACGTGACCGGTGCGGAAAATGTGGATGCACGGGTCGGAGACGCATTGTTGCCACCCGTGGTCGGCAAGCCATGCACGAAGCAATATGTTGAACTCGCGAGGGGAACTGAGCATGTTGAACCACTGCCTTTGACATTGACACCAACCCCGCCGAGGCCAGAGCGAGTGGAGGGCGGGGTGAACGTGGAGAAGTCGCTTCGAAATGCGGTCAAGTTGATCTAACATGAGGAGTCAACCACCAAGTACTATGAAAGGTCACGAACATGGGTGATGGACGATAAGAAAGCGATAGAGTTGAAGGGGACACTCACCTCGGTGCTATCGTATTCATTAGTGCAGTCCTCAAGGGTGTACAGACTGTCAGTCTCGTCGGCGGGGACGTCGCTCAGTATAGCAGCGTGCGCAGAGGCGGAGCCACAAGTAGTGCCGTACTTATGTACGGTCATCTTCCGTTTGGCGAGAGTCCTTCTCAGAAGGGCGTCATCTGGGGTAGTGCGGGAGGACATGATGTGGTCCAGACTGCCACATGCGCTGCATTTGTTTGGGAGGCTACGGCCGCCACGTGATCCACGCGGGCTGTGTCTGCGGCCGCTGTGCGAACCGCGACCAGCAGCGACAAACGCAGAGATGGGAGGGGGAGACGTGTCAGAGGCCGGCATGCTCCGGGCACCGGTGATCTCGTCCATGTTTTGCGCGAGGTGGAGGATGTTGGCCATCACCTCATCCGCGGACATGAGGCAGTCCGTGTCGAAGGCATTAATAACACATTGCTTTACCTGCCCGAAAGGGCCCGAGCCGGAGAGGCCGCGCAGCATGAGAAGGCCAACGTTGTGGGGGTGGATAGCCGCAGACCCATCTATGAGCTGGTAAATTTCGTTGTACTCGTCGAACGTTTGCGTGAGGAAGTGAACATAGTCAGTGAGTTACTGGCCATGGCGCTGTTGGAGCATGAGGTTGTCCAGCAGAGAGAGAGAGAGCGCGCGCGAAGGACATGCAGTCCAGCCGTTCACAAAGGATGTCCTAGGCTGCAGTGGCACAGTCGGGACGTGCATGAGAAACGCACTTCAAGGCATGGTCATCGCGCTTGTTGTCACTTGCTGCATGAAGGAGTAGGGTGTACGCGTACTGTTGGGCATGCCCGTCCAGCTAGGCACCCGACTCGCGGATGGCGAGCTGCGGGATGAGGTATGCTGCCTTGAGGGAGAGGAAGCTGAGAAAGTTCCTCTTCCACTGTTTGAAGTCCGAGTTGGGCCCCATGGTGGGGACCGACATCTTCATGGACCGGTTGAGTGCGTCCTTGTCGAAGCCGGTGGCGTCGTGGGCAGCACGCCCGACGACCACCGGGTCAATGGTGGGGCGTAGTTCTCCACGGCTGCTGAGGGAACCACGCGGGGCTGGAGAGGAATGTTGTCCGAGGAAGTGACGAGGCGGGCCACCAAGGAATGTGGAGTGGCCGGGCACAACATGCGGCGGACCGTAAGGGTGGTGGGGTCCACGAGAGGTGGGGACGTGGTGCGGCGGTGCATCCGGGAAGAGAGGTCCGTGGGGTGGAGGGGCATATCCGGAAGGGAGTTATGGTGGAGGTGGTGGGAGGAGGTCCATGGGCTGCTCGTGGCGCGGGGGTGCGCGCTGCGCATCGTGTTGGCGTTGCGCGAGAGGGGGGTCGGCAGCAGCAAGTGCATCATCAGCAGCAGCAACCGCAGATGCAGCGTCGGCTGTTTGCGAGTTCAAACGAGTGTTAATGAGCGGCATTTGCTCAAGGACCATGGCAAACGTATCAAGGGCAGGAATAAACGAACTCTCATGTCAAAGTTGAGGGGGCAATAAGGAATCCTTGCACTCGGTGAGTGACACTGCATGTCATCTCACCCTCAGCAAGTGCCTAGCACTTGCCTATCACATGACACGTATTCACCTTGTGGTGAGCAGACGCCAACGTATATTCTGAGCCTTTAGATGATATCTAACGCTCAGCAACTTGCCACTATCAGCAACCTAATCCTCTCTATTGTTGATTGGCTTATCATCTTATTGTGCTGAGTCACAGCCGTACTATCACGATGCTACTCGACCAACATTGCTGTGTAGCAACTTGATTACCACACAAAACCATGTCTCGCAACACTCCCCCTCGCTACGTAGGCAATCCCATGATGGCATTGCACAACTTCCCATGCCTTGCACTCACTAATGGCTTGGTAAGCACATCAGCAAGCATGTTCTCCGTCGCACAATATTGCACCTCGATGTCTCCGCTCTCCAACTTCTCCCGACAGAAGTGGTACCTCACGTCTATGTGCTTGCTGCGTCCGGTCGTCATGCTATTCTTGCTGAGTGCAATGCAACTCTGATTGTCCTCGTGAATTGTGATGGGAGACCCGGAGTCTTGGTGAATCTCGTGGAGTAGTTGCTTAAAAAACATCGCCTCCTGAGTGGCCGCAGTCAGCGCCATACACTCTGCCTCCGCTGTCGACAACGCCACAGTTTGTTGCCGCTGACTTTTCCAGCTCACCGCTGCACCGTTGAGCATGAACACATACCCCGTGCGAGAGCGGCGCTCGCCAATATCACTCGCGTAGTCAAAATCTGACCATCCTACCACCTTTGATGAGGGTGCGCCACCGTACATCAAGACCGAATCTGCGGTCCCCTTGAGGTAGCGGAGAACCCTCTTGGCTTGCTCCCAATGTGACTGAGAGGGGTCGGACGTGTACCTACTAAGGTGGCTAACAGCCATGGTGATGTCGGGCCGTGTGCTTACGGAAGCGTACAACAAGCTGCCGATCAAGCTTTGGTACGGCACTAGACCGGGAGGCAACCTTGATGTCGACGTCTCTACACAATTGCTCAAAGCAATCGACCGCCATAGGTGAGCCCACCGGCTTGCAGCCCATCATGTTGAAGCGCTCCAACATATCTAAGACGTATTGTTGTTGTCCAATCCTGATGGTGCGGCTGCCGAGATCACGCTCGACTGTCATGCCAAGCAACCAAGACACTGGACCGAGGTCTTGCACGTTGAACCTTTCGCCGAAATCCGACTTGAACTCAACGATGAAGCTACCCGCTGGTCCGACGATGATGCTGTCGTCCACGTACAACGCCAAGACATAAAGCTCACCCTCCTTGATGAAGACGTAAATGCCGGGATCCACATTAGATTGGGTAAAGCCATACTCCTCTAGCCATGTTGTGATGGTCTTATTCCAGTTCCTAGGAGCTTGCTTGAGGCCATACAATGATTTCTTCAACAAGCACACTCGCTCCTCTCCATTGATGTCGAAGTGACGGAATCCTTCCGGCTGCCTCATGTAGATTTCCTCCTCGATATCGGCCTCCAAAAATGCCGTCACCACATCAAGCTCCTCCACCTCCCAATCATTATAAGCAGCAAGCGCGAGCAACGTTCGAATAGAAATCACCCTCACTGTGGGAGCGAAGGTCTCGTGGTAGTCCACACCCTTCTCCTGAGTAAACTCGCGAGCCACAAGTCTTGCTTTGTACCTTGCAATCTGTCCATTGGCATCGCGCTTCAGCTTGAACACCCACTTGGAATCTACGAGTTTGCGACCGGCAGGACAAGGGACCAATGTCCAGGTTTTCCGAGATGCAAGTGAGTCGTACTCGCTCTTGATAGCTGCCTCCCACTCCCCCGATTGGGGACTCCTCAGCGCTTGCTTGTATGACACCGGCTCTTGAACGGTCGGGCTGCTGGTTGACTTAATAGCCGCGGTACTTCCCGTAGTCCATCCATCTCCCGAAGCGCCCGCTGAACGGAGATTATACCGTGGACTGGGTACGCATTGCTGTGGTGCGGCAGTGGATTGAAGATTATACCTTGGACGTGGAGTCTCCCCCGAATACATGTCCCGTTCATCTTCCGTCGACCCGGAATGCTGCCGCGACTCCCGTAGCGGCGACTCCCCCGAAGGTGTATCCCGTTCTTCGCTACACATGGTGCGCGGGATGTTGTCCTCTTCATCATCAGTGCGTTGCTCCGCATTGCTCTCCCCCATGGAGAGGACTGCAGCCTCATCGAACACCACGTTACGGCTGCTCACCACCCGACGAGTAGCAGGATTGTACACCAACCACGCAGGTGATTCGGAAGCATAGCCCACAAAGACACCCTTCCACGCGCGATCGTCAAGTTTGCGGCGTTGAGACTTGTCAACGTGGACATAGGCCGGACAGCCGAAAACCCGTATGGAGCTCAGATCAGCTCGTCTACCGGTCGCCAAGATGAAAGGTACACCGCCGGCTCCGCTACTATGCACACGATTGCGGACATGCACCGCAGCGGCCATCGCTAGAGCCCAATACGATTTAGGCAGCGCGGCTTGCCGGATCATTGACTGCGCCATCGGGACCAATGTCCCCCACTGCCGCTCAATCCGGCCATGTTGCCAATGCGCGTAAGGGGCAGTGATCTCCACAGCGATGTTGAACTCATCCAAGAGGTTTCGGAAGGCAACACCTAAGAACACCGTGTCATTGTCCACCCTAAGACGACGAACCGTGTGCCCAAGAGAGCGGATGGTAGTCAACATGCGACGGAACGATGCGGGAGCCTCATCCTTGGAGCGGACCGCACCATGCAGCATGAAACGGCTCCGGAAATCAACCGCACACAAGCTGTACCGCCGTCCTCCCAAGGATGGAACACTCATAGGACCGCAGAAGTCTAAGCCGAGGACCTCAAAGACACCAACGTTCCGGTCAGCCGGCTCACGGGAGATACGGCGGACGTGCAACTTACACACAGCACACGTCTCACAGAAGCCCAACTTCTCCGACGCAGAAAACGCCACACCCTCCACGTGAGTGGCCAAGAGCCCGTCCAATTGCGACTCGCCAAGGTGACCGAGTCGGGAATGCCACAACCGTTTTTGCAATGGCGCAGTGGCGACCGAAGCGGTAGGATTCGACGTCGCAACCCGCGCCGGCAACCACACCAGCAAATGCGCGCGCTCCAACGGAACCACCACACCACCACCATGACCGGCACGAAGACGAAGGTGGTCCACGGGATCAGCTAACACCACAGAATGACCTTGTCGCCGAGCTTGGGTGAGGCTGAAAAGCCGATGGTAAGACCACGACGCACGACGGGATAGCTCAGGAACGTGGAGCAAATTCTTTAGCGTGGCAGGAATCTCCTCTCCATCTTCAGCCTTCACAATGATGCGGACCGAGCCCACTCCAACAGCGCGCGCTGATACCCTTCACCCAAAGCCGGTCGGTGAGCGCTCGATACTCACAGAAGTCACGGCGTACACTAGTCATGTGATGGCTAGCGCCGCTGTCGGCCAACCACATCCACGTTTCCCCATCGCGCTCGAACATGTGTCGAGCCTCGGAGAATGGCCTCGCAGGGGTGGCTGTCACGTCCATGACCGCCGGAAAAGCAACCGGGGAGTTTGTTAGCACTAGCATCCCGTTGCATAGTACTTATGTACAAGGTAGCTATTTTGTCATTCTAGTACTTAGTGTTATCCTAATAGCGGTACTCTATTCCCTATTAGTGGCGGTCGGCCGGCCTTGCCGGTGCCTTCGCCGGCCGCCATCTCTCTCCTCTCACTTCTCTAGTCACCACAGCCGGCCCCCTTGTGGGGCCGGCACGACCTCCGTGTAACTATCCGTTCCCAACTCTAATAGAGTCCACTTACGCAGAGTTACCTCCAGTGTTGTTGACTGGGCACTCGGACCTGTGATGGCCCTTCTTACCACAGCCATAGCAAACACCACGAAAAAATCTCGCTCCGCCTCTGCCATATGAGGTACGACGAGTAGTCGCAGCTCCTTGAAGAGATTTCAGTTGGTCATGGAGCTCGGAGACTTGCCGCTTCAAAAGTTCAGTCGTTGAGTCATCATGAGACGCTGCAAAAGCCGTAGGTGTTGGGGGCTCCGTTGTATGTGATTGCGCACGACTCTCGATGCGCATGCCCTTTTGACGAAGATCACGCTTGACGGTATCCATGCTGAGGTCGTGTACGTCCCACGTGTCGGTGATGGAGTAGTATTCGCTGCGTAGGCCTTTCACCAAATACATGATGATACGCCGGTCGTGGACGACGTCCCCAACTCGTGCAAGCTGTCGTTACAGTCGAACTAACCGGTTCATGTATTGAATGCCGCTCTCGCCGTCCGCTTGCGGCGTCTCCAAGTCCTGCAATAGTTCCGTACACCGGTAAATACCATCGTCCTCATAATGATTAACTAACGCAGTCCATGCAGTGTGGCCGCAGGTCTTGTCATCCTCGCTAACATTCTCGATAATGGAAAGGTCGTCCTCCGGCAGCGCAAGAATCAATGTGGAGTACATGTCGACTTGTTGTTGAGAGGAAGCGACACCATCCGACGACAAAGCCGGAGCCCACTTTTGCATCAAGCCAAATGCACGGAAACGTTTCTTCCACACGTCAAAATCTCGTCTCTCCCCACTGAACTTGGGTAGTTTCACGGAGTCCATAGCATGTACGTCGGATGCGCTCGCAAGAGCACCAGAAAATCAGGAAAAATGCCAACAAGAAAAGCACCAAGTACCGGTGAAGAGGCGGGCAACACGGCTCAGAAAAGGAGACGACAAAGGGCTGACCGAACACGCAGTTGTACTCCCGGAGTCTATACAGCCAAGGCAATCAGAAACGAGTCTCAGAAGATCGGTCAGGTCACGTCGTACATGAGTGCTAGTACACTTGTGGTAAGATGCCTTTCCAAAAATTCAGCCGGACCACTATAGGCTTTCACGAGAAAACAAACTGGCGGGTGACAAGCTCCGGAAGCGAATAAAATTGCAGAAAGCGCCAAGCTATAACAAAGGAAAGCAAGCCGATCTTCACGTCACACGAGTCGGCGTTCGGGGGTTCACGCCGGCTCCAAGCGACACAAACAAGTCGCCACCAGCCGGGTATCGAAGTAAGGCTACAAACACAAGCAAGAGCCAGCCACTTTGTGAGCCAGCCGCACCTCACGTATCGTGCGACATAACAAAGGTCTACCACTCTTCGAGAAGCAAGCTCTAGCGTCCAGTCAAGACAAATGACTCCAACAACTAGCAGCTAGAGGGCCAATAACATGTCAAAGTTGAGGGGGCAATAAGGAATGCTTACACTCAGTGAGTGACACTGCATGTCATCTCACCCTCAGCAAGTGCCTAGCACTTGCCTATCACATGACACGTATTCACCTTGTGGTGAGCACACGCCAACATATATTCTGAGCTTTTAGATGATATCTAACGCTCAGCAACTTGCCACTATCAGCAACCTAATCCTCTCTATTGTGGATTGGCTTATCATCTTATTGTGTTGAGTCACAGCCGTACTATCACGATGCTACTCGACCAACATTGCTGTGTAGCAACTTTATTACCACACAAAACCATGTCTCGCAACAGCTGGGGTCATGGGAATCAGCTGGCGTGATAGGAGGAGAGTCGGCCGAACGAGTTTTTGGTGCCATCGTGGCAGAGAAAAGAACGAACAAGACGACATGCAGCGGTAAGAACCGCTGGCAAGAGTTGTGCTTAATTGCGGTTTCAGAGAGACGGCCGGATGCCCGTCGACCCCTCGGCATGTAGCCTCGTGGTGTCTCAAAGTACCTTTTATGTATCCTCCACCGAGTGTGGGGCACAAGTCGAGGCCACGGCCAAGTCAGCTGGAGCGATGCGCTGGCGGCTCACTCGCTAAGTAAATATATAGATAAATCAAACTAGGGCTGTCGTGCACCGTGTGTATGTGCATTCACCCGATAGTGCCCCCCCCCCCCCTTCTCTAGCTTGGACATGTGTGCACCCGGTCCACACACGACGAGTGCGTCGGTGTGGGTGGGTGGGTGGCGTCCTCGAGCAGTTGACTTAGGTGGGGTGGAGGGTGGGTTTTAAAGCGCACTTTATATTGGCGATACCGCCGACTAAAAGGTGAAAGTACTAAGTTTCTATATATACTTGCCTTCTGCGGGAGAGGTGGCGATCGCAGCTCGCCGAACCAGGTTGTCGCGCGTGAGTGACGTGAGGCGGGGGCCCATAACATGTTAAACCGTGCACACACGATTAGTATGGAAAGTAGCTAACGCACACGTAGTTACAGTCACAGTCACTCAAAAGGGACAGTCACAGAGACAACAAGCCCGAGGCGTGGTGTCTGAACAACAAAAGTGAGAGAGTTGTAGCCTAGCGACACCTCTGTACCGAATCAAACAGGTTATCGGTATGTCCGATCTAGACATGTACTAATCATATCTAGAATAGCTTACAGTAGCTATCTGCAACTAATGACTAGAAGGTGTAACTTACAACAAAAACCCGGTACGGTGATTTTTCGAATAAATGATTCCGTACCCGACATCTTTTGCGGAGCTTCGACTCGATTCGCGTGTTCGACCAACCCCTCCCTTAGTCGGTACCCAACTATCGATAGGCTGCCTTACGCAGTATGCCTAGGTTTATCGCAACGGCACAATGCTCATGCATGCGCCTCCCTAACGACGTAAACCACCGGAAAAGGGTGCAAACGGACACATCGCGATTAGAGAGGTGGTGGAAACAGACGGCAAAGGACAGGGGGACATGATAAAACACTTGCACGGAGGCAAGAGCGCCAGTCAGACATCGTAAGAAGCTTTGGCCTTCTCGGTTTCCTAGCCCCCGAAGGTGTGAGGAAGACTAAGCTAGGTGGCGAGCTTCGTAGGGAGGGGCATCGATTGTCTTGGACGATGTGTGCGTGGATCGAGACGGGACCATCGAAGACTTTAGCAAGGGGGTGTTCGCATGTCACCCCCCCCCCCCCCCTCCGCCACCCTAGCTGAGGCACAACCGGAGTCGCACATGAGGAGAGGTTAGTTAGGCCCGACTTGACAAGCGCATGCTAACAAGAAAATTCCAAATTGATTACGGGTCTGTTTTAGACGGTGTCGCTATTGCCATTGGAGAGATTGAGATTAGTGGTTACATGGCGTCTATCCTTAAGCATCGAAGAGACCTACAACATGTTGTCTCCTACAACATGATAAGAGACCTATCATGGCGCCCGTAGACAGGATCCGTTATGTCGCTGATTATTGGAAATGATTTCAATTTCAGTTCTAATTGTAATGATCCACCCACCATGTCTCTCGCTAAGTTCACGAAAGAATCGACTTTATAAATTGGGTACATGTAAGAGACAAGCATGGAGGGAAACCCCAACTACCCGGCAGTGACATGTAGCCTTGACCCCCACGCTACCCCTACGTCACTAGAGGGTATTCGCGGCATTTTGCAACAAGTTTTGTACTAAACGGACCGCGTGCCACGTAGCGCGCTGGCACTCGTCAACATGTAATCATTACAACCGACTCGGAATCCTGGTAGGGATACCGGCGTATCTTCCATCATACACATTCGGCTTCCCGGCTCCTTCGCGGCATGTTGTCAGCGTAGCATCGCAACCATGGTCCGCCGGGTCGAAAATGGCCGACAACATGCGGATGCCCTTTCTGGGTTGAAGACATTCGCCGCCATTTTCGCTGCCAGTTTTCGGAAACCTCCGCTCGCCTCCGTATGCCGGCTGCATCGTAACGGACACCTACGGGTCTACCAACGGCTACGGCAGCGGGCGTCGAGAGCGTGGCCAATACACCTTAGCCTAATGAACGTGAACCTCGAGAATGAAAATGTGAGCGAACTGTTGTTTCATGATACTTCTCGTATGAAGCCGGTGGAGTTTGGCGAAGTACTCGAGGCGCTACACCCGCCCACCACCATGCCGTACCCGGATAGCGGCGCCAAGTTCACTGCTCGTTTTGTTGGCACCTCTCGTTACCGCCGGGGCCTTACATGGTTTGGGCCGAAAGCTAAGGATGAACCCGGACCGCATTTCAAAAGTATCTAAGGCGATGGTGCGGTGGATGCGGCAGCGAGGGGGGGTTACTGGTGTATGCGGACTGGAATTTTTCGCGGCTGCCCACCAACGTGGACGCCAACAAGACAAGGACTGCCGTTAACCTACCAGTTTTCGGCTTCATCGATTGCACCCTCAAAGGCGCTCGGCGAGTGAAATATGGACAGGCTGCCATAATATATTCCGGTCACCAAAAAAGCATGGACTTAAGTATCATATTGTTGCCGTCCCGGATGGGTTGATGTGCTGCTTGGCTGGGGTTGTGCAAGGTCGACGAGGGCAAAGCAGGATTCTAGAGGAGTCCGAACTTGAGGACTACGTGCAAGGTATTCAGCGCTCGCTAGGTACCCGTTACCTCATACATGATGATGCCACATATGCTGTGACAAAGACTATAGCAACGGGCTATAAAATGGTGCAGCGTAGTAGAGACCCCGCAAATGACACGTTTTCTCTTGCTATGAATGCCCCCCGCACTTCTGTTGATTGGGCTTTCGGGCTTGTGCAATACTATCTCCCGTGGGTGGATATGTGGCTGTAAATAACCTAGCCGTCACACATGTAGGCTGCCGTGCTCCTCACTACTTGCATCACACGTGCCCCGCAGCAAGCCCCCAATTTTTGTTCCTATTTCAACTTGTCGCCGCCATTCGTGACTAGCTACTTGACATGATAGATAATCCAAGTTGTAAAATATAAATGATTACAAACCTCATTTGCCCTTATTGTGGTGCATTTGCTGAACATAATGCTACGCACATTCCCTGACTGATTCTGAATCGTGCTAATGCGCTCCCTTGCCGCCGTCATGTCCTTTTGTGTTGCTGTCATATCTGCCTGCGCAGTTGCCATATCCTTTTTTGCATATTAAAATTGTCTATGCCATGGCCTATCCACATCAGCAACTCTATATGCTTTTGTCCCCTCGTCTTGTGCTCTTGCAACTCGTTCTTTGGCTGTTTTCTCCATAAGAGCGGTGAGGTCATGCTTACTGGAGGGGTTGTTGGATCATGCGCCAATGTCGCGCTTGCGCTTGTTGCCCGCAAGCTTGCGGCTCTCTATAATCTCCTTCTCGGCTGCGTTCATAGAGAGCTTGTGATGTGCCGCCCTCTCATGGGTCTTGTTGATAATTGCGCATACATCACAATAGTGCAGAAATTCACTCATCCACACCCTCCACTGCCACACGCAACAAATGGGCCACTAGAGAGGACCTCCTCTCTGCACTTCGCAAGACCTTCCATAGTCAAACATGTCTCTACTCTTACCCCCTTAGCTAATCTTTGCACTCCCAAACTTACCACTCACTCCACCCAAAAGACATAGTCTTCTCATCCAGAGGAAGTAACGCACCACACACATGGCACGGCACTAACATTGCTAACCCGGTACACGACTATGAATGCATGCGACGCGCCATGAAACACGCAATCACCAGCGCCCACTCCACAGCCTCTCACTTACCCAACGCCACGATCCTCATACTCCCCCGATGGAAGCGCACACCACTATACCGTCACTCCAAATACATCACCTCACCATACACGCACCATCTTTGCGCCCTCCCCAAGGACGCAAACAATTTCCTACCCCCCACACCAACACACATGCACCCCCACCCCCACACCAATCGGCACAGGGTGGATGTGGACATATACCTCATCGCCAACCCACTCGCCCTAGCCACGTTGCCCTCCCACTCGGCTATGACAGCCCTCCACAACACACTCCAATCAATTTACAACACTCACCATCCCAATCCCTCCATCACCATCCCACCTCCGTCCCTCTTCGACACTTATTCATCACATTTTAAAGGCATCTACCATCAACCCCACTCACCCCATCACTTTCCCTCTCCCTGAGCACACGTACCTAACATTCTCCCCCACTAGAGGAGTTCATGCTTGTAATTGACAGAACTTCGTTTACACGGCCGAAACCAAAAAGGGAGCCCCCTCCCCCCCCCCCCCCCCCCCCTTCCCCCCGGGAGCGGCTCCTACCCTCCCCGCCTCGGACACACGAGTCAAATTTATGGTGACCTCCACCCCTCCTTCACACACCTTCAACCGTGTAGAACTCGCGGACATCGACATCGGCCTACAACTCGGTCATACCCATCTCCTTACGGACAGCGCATGCTCGCTCCGCCTTATACATGGCTTCATGAACTGCCCATCCGCTTACCGACAGCACATTCACAGCGCTGCACTTACCTCACTCACTCACACCCTCAGTACAAGCTGCAAGTCCGGAATTTGCACTCATCTAGGCAAAATCAAAGCATACAACCACTCTATCGACAACGACCTCGCAGACGCTTTCACTAACCAAGCTGCAGACGGCTATCCACCCGACACGACCTACACCACGGGTTCAGACGTGTCAATAGGCACATGGACTTGGCCATACACCCTCATGCCCCAAACTTTATAAGAACCCACGCCCCACAGGTACACCAACCTCTACACAAATGCACACACATAAAACACCAAACACACCCATACACCCCTCTCACACACCACCAAGCACGGCGCCCTCCCCGCCCGCGCCGCTGCGGACGGGGCGGACTTCACCTTCCACAGAGAAACACACATCACTTACCAACGTTCAATTTACACACAAGCAAGAATTCATGTGGGGAGTACACAACACCCGCCTCCTCCCACACAACCCCACCCTACGCTGCCGCATGTGCGGTCAATTCACCATCAGCGGCCACATGGCCCGTAACTGCCCCTCTATGTCCGGCCTCAGACACGACCGTCACAATAGCGCGCTACAACTCATCCACTCCCTCATGAAATGCCACAACATAAGACGCCGGGAGATCATCACGGCTGACTTCGGTAACAAGCCCAGCAAATCATTCACATTAACTTCACCCATCTTCAACCCGCTTGCCACCCCCCTCACCCACCCACATGCCCACCCGTCTAGTTGCTGCTCACGAGGGCCTCTCGGCCGACTCCCTAACCTCGTGCCCTGCCGTCCTACGCGAAGACCTCTCCCCCTCTGCACTGCGACCCCCGGCACACAAACCCGACTTCATACGTCTCCTTGAACCTAGATTCGTCGGACATAAGAACGGCCGTCGACGTAACTCCTTTATTAGAAATAGTCAGATAGGGGAATGGAAGTATTGCACATACCACAGACTCTCCCACACCGCTAACCTCGTTCACGATAAATACACCCCCTTGCCAATGTCATTCGACAACATTGGCCGGGTACCGAGGTCGATATACTCCCCATAGTTATGAGCCGCGCATGTACTCCTCACACATCCTCAATAACCATTCTCACCTCCCTCCTCACCCTCCGCACTGACTTCCTGACAAACTCGTCTCGAAGACACGACTCGACACCGTACGCATCCTATAACACAACTCCACTTGCACAATGTCCAATAGTTGCACCATCTCCTTCTCATCTACCGCATTAAATCTCGCACGACCACTTGCCGCACCTCCGCTTACATCACTCACACACGCCCCTAACCGACAGCTATCACCCTCACGCACGACACACCCCCCCCCCCCTCCGGGGGGGGGGGGGGGGGGGGGACCCAAAAGACACTTTGGAGGGGTTGGTTTAAGGTAGTTCACGGGTTTCGACCTACCGGTACATCTTGAAAAAAGAATCAATTTCAATATCACAGTAGTGTCCCCAACGTCATTGACTCACGCCAACACTCCAATACAAAAAGAAACACTTGCATTTTAAGTCACATCGCATGCTGAGCGGGGCTCACATATTGTCTATGCCGCGTATTGCAACACTGCCAAAGTACATCGCTGCGTACTTGAGTGCAAACAACCGCTGATCAGGGGGCTTTCTCAGCAACATTGCCACTTTGCGCCTTGTTTGCTCCCCGCGGTATGCGTAGTACTTATGTAGACGATCATGTGACGCGTCCTTCCCCTTCACGGGCTCCCCGCAATCGTTCAACGAGTGCATGTGCGGGAAGCATGCAAGTCGCTCCAACCTCTGGAAACTATCAAACATGCTTTCCATCTCGACGGCGACTTCCTCATGTTGTCCGTTGCCGGTGATGCAGAACGAATTGTGTACGCTTGCAGCATGTCCGCGTCCAGCGCCCATTGGTCCTCAAGCGCTTCACCTTGATTAAAGAAGTTGAGGAAGCTCCATTACTTAGGCACTTCAGTTACGCTTGGTTCGAGCAGGAACAATGCGGTAAAAAGTTTCAATGCAGATTTCTTCCTCCGCTCCTACTCCTACGTTGTGAGATCTAGCACGTCCGCTGCGTCCGGCGGCACGAATACATCGAGGTCCGGGTTCTCGTCGTCCTCCTCTTTCGAGTCCGAGTGCCTGGCTTACTCTCCGTCCTCACGCCAAACCTCATTCATGGCTTTGAGGTTGTGGCGGCAGGATCCCTAGCCTCGAGGGTAGTCTACGTAGAGGGAGGGGGGGAATCAAAATCGAGCGGGATTGCAAAAAGATCGAGCCGGGAATCGGGCAACGCACATCGGCCGCTAGGCCGTGCGCCTCCTTTACGGCGTATGCCTTGCCCTTCTTTGGCTTACCCATCTTCTCGACATGGCGTTGGCTTCTTGCGCGAGCATGGCGTCCCGCAAGCTCGGCAGTAAAGACAGATAGCCATGCACCGTCTTCTTGGTCTCTAGGCATGGTACGCGATCGTCGTCCTCAAGCAAGTCCTCTCCGACCCACCCCGCCAAGTAGAGGTACTCGCGAATCTCCGATCAAGCCTTGTTCCTAGGGTCACTCTTCTCTAGCGCGAAGTCGTCACGCGCATGCTCGAGCAACGCCTACAACATGCACTCGATGACGCCGTGCTTTTTCTTTTGCTTGTCGTCGGCTGACCCACGCCCTCACGATATGCTCCACCCGGTCATGCATGCTCCGCCCGTCGAAAAGCTTTTCGCCCTTCACATGACTAATCTTCCGCATCTTCTTCTCCATGTTATCCTAAACAGACCCTTGCTCCTTAATAGACTTGGCTCCTTCCACAACGCGACGATACCAACGGCATCTGCGGCGTGTAGAAGCGCAACGATCCAGAGCACATCTGACTCCCACCGCCGCTTCCAATCCTTTGGTGCGACTTTCTTCTCTTGCGCATAATGTACTTCCTCGTTGTTTGAGCTCGTGTCTGACATAGCGGGACCATACATAGGGTGTGGAGGGAGGAAATGGCCATGTCCGTGGTGGAGGCAGGATGGGCAATTGCCCATGTTGTAGCACCGTCGTGTCCGTAGATATACAATTCACTTTACTTCGATTTTAAAACGCGGATGAATCTTTACAACAATCTTTAATGCAATCTATGTCTTCACAGCAATTTTGAGACCACATTGAAATAAATAAGGTATATCGTAATTTAGTCGTACGCGAGGGTGTACGCGCTGACGTGTCGTAATGATGCTTACGTGTTTCTACGAAGATTATTGCAAAATGCCGCGAAGGCCCCCTATTAGATAGACATCTCCGAAACCCGGGATCGGTGAGCGGTTTAATACCATCCCCGCATTCGGACCCACGTCACTAATGAGCCTAAGTAACATCGCTACGTACTTTTGTAATCATCGAAATAAATAAGGTCATGTACCCATCGTAGCCATGCGCAGTAGTGAAAGATATATCCGATCCCTATCCCAAAGATGAATACCCGTGATTATAAAAATCCCTATCCCAAAAAGTGCGCTATTTATACACTACCTATCCAACTACGGCCCAAGTACATAGGTAGTACTTCTAGTACCTTCGTACTAGGCATGTGTTGCCTAAGCACAGGCGCGCCCGCGGGAGGCCTTTGTACTTTTCCTTCTATGTGAAGGTACTTTGAGACTATGCCTCGCTACCCTTAAAAAAGTAGAGCGGGGCGGCTCGCCGCTATTGAGCAAGACCAGCTCAAACAATGGTGTGATCGGCCAATCGCACGGCCAACCGTCACCACATCCGAACAATATCGCGCGCACCTTAGTGCAGCCTTGGCGTCCGTATAAGACACCATTTTGCACTAGAGTGGCGTCGTGTCAAACTCAAAGACCATACCGAGGGCGCTAATGTTGAACGGGTGGTCGTAGGATACGCGGCGGCGCGGATACAAGCCGATTTTTTACGAAGCGACATTGCGCCGTCCAAAAAGGTATGCATAAAAGCGACACAACCGGCATGTATATGCAAACAAAGCGCTTGTACCCCACGCAATGCCTTTTCATTGATGCTGGCCGTAGGAACCTAGCTACGGTCGGTTAAGCTCGTTTTTTAGACGTCGTGGACGCTAATGACGGGGTTGTTGCGCCAAATGACAATGGTGTCTGAACACTGTAATACTCGACTAGTGGAGCCTTGTAGCCGGAAACCGATATCAAGTGCATACATAATAAGTATAAACAACAGCCCATCGATGGTGGAGCCCTAAGGACTCGATCTATCGCTAGGCCTGCATTGTTTTCAGACAGTGTTTTACTATATTTCCCACGAACTACTTGGATGAGCGCATGTTCTACGTCGACGAGGTGCGGCACCCTCGTGTCTCAACCTCATCTAAGTTCAGTATCTCCCCTCCCGAACACTCTAGAGTATATGCTAACATTTGTGCATGTGATATGTCGAGCAATATTACCTGAATAGGGATGGCACAGTGCTTCGAAGTCGCTTAAATTCGACGGAAATCTAGTTTTCCGTGCGTGACAAGTAATGTAATGGCGAAAAAATTATATATTCAGATCTAAGTTTTTTTCACGCACGATGCATCACTATTGCCGATGCGTGGGTGGAAGGGGGGGAGGAAAGGGAGAGCAGTGCATGCTGGAGTTGTTCCATCAAGGCGGCAGATATTTCACTATGGCTATTGAGATAGGATGCGTTAACCATGATCTTTTAAGGAAACCTCAACATGTTGCCGCACCAACGGTAGATACTAGACCCCCCATGTTTCATGCAACTTTCCATGAAGGAGTTGTTCGATAGATTTTATCAGTTTGTCTAAAAGCATCGCCACGGAAGGCGGCGTTAAGCGTTGTAGAATGATTGGAAGAGGCACACGCACAACCAAAAGAAACCCATGTCTAACACCGATGAGAATATTACGAAATATGACAATAGAGCAAGGCAAACCTTGTAGAATATAACTTGTCCTCTACCCTGTGTGGGGCACGAGTTGAAGCCACGACCATAGTAAGTGGAGTGTTGCGCTAATGGCTGACTCGCTAATGATAGTGGGTATAATATACTTTTTAAGCTTGGGCTGTCGTGCACCCCGTGTATGCGCATTCACCCACCAATGCGCCCCCGCCTTCTCCAGCTTGGACATGTATGCACCATGTCCACACACGACGAGTGCGTCGGGGTGGGTGGATGTCGAGCGCCCTCGGGCAGCTGACTTAGGTGGGGTGGTGGGGTGGGTTTGAAGCGCAGTTTATACTGGCGATACCGCCGACAACAAGGTGAAAGTACTATGTTACTAGGTAAACTTGCCTTCTGCGGGAGAGGTGGTGATCGCAGCTCGCCATACAAAATTGCCGCGCGCGAGTGACGTGAGGCGGGGGCCAATAACATGTTGAACCGTGCAAACACGTTGAGTATAGAAGGTAACTAACGCATATGTAGTTACATTCACAGTCACGCAAATGGGACAATCAAAGAGACAATCAGCCCGAGGCGTGGTGTCGGGACAACACAAGTGAGAGAGTTGTAGCCAAACGACAGCTTTATACCGAATCAAACAAAGTATCGGTATGAGACCTAGACATATACTAATCATATCAAGAATAGCTTGCTATAGCTATATGCAACTAATGACTAGAAGGTACTAACTTCCCTCCTAGCAAGCCCTACCAACAGCGCTCCCTTGGCGCCCCGCCACTCATGTACGGCGGCCCACAATCCCCAACAAGCCATTCCCACACCCCAAGTAGTCACCCACCCTTTCATGATGGCCCACCGACCTCCAACGCCCTTCGCGGGGGCCATGGTGGACGCGGGGGCCGCCGTCCCACCATCGACCCGGTGGTCATTGGCCGCGTTGTTAACGAAGCCACCGGCTTCGACAAGGAGTCTCTCAATCGCTACATGAAGATGACGGTTCCCACAATGGGACCCAACACGGACTTCAAGCAATGGAAGCGGAACTCCCTGGAAGCTGCATTCATCATTCCTTAATACGGGAATCGGAAGTCTGGCTCGACGAAGCTGAGCAAACCTACGCGTACGCCATGTTGCTGCACGCTACCAACGACAACAAGCGCGCTGACCAGGCTGTCAAGTGCATCTCGTCCGCTGCTCGCCCGGACTGCGCCACTGCCGTTTGGGATATCCTCTTCGAGCGTTTAGATGGTCGCTCGTTCGCACGCTCCCTTTCGCTGCTGGACAACCTCATGCTTCGCCCTCGCCCGGGCATGTCGCTCACATAGTACGTCCACTTCATGCGTCAAACCTTTTACGACTACAACGAGACATGCGAGATGATCGATGGCTCCGCTGCCATCCATCCTCACAACCTGGGCCTCCTCATGCTCCGTGGAATCTCTAGTACCGGCCACTTCGGTCAGGTCAAACAGTGTGTCATCAACGCGTATGACACAAACCATCTCCTCTCCGCGGACGAAGTAATGGCCATCATCCTCCACAAGGCACAAAAAATGGACGAGGACGTACCTGCTTCGGCCCTACTAGTCCTTGATGGCCCCGCGGCCCCGCCCCTCCCATCTCTGCGTTTGTTGCTGATGACCGCGGCTCCAATAGCGGACGTGGACACAACCCACGTGGCACTCTCGGCGGTCGTGGCATGCCCGACAAGTGCAGCGCATGTGGCAGCTTGAATCACATCATGTCCTCATGCACAACCTCGGATGACGCCTTTTTGAAGTGGACCCTCGCCAAACGGAAGATGATCGTCCAAAAGTATGGCACCCCTAGCGGCTCTGCCCCCGCGCACGTTGTTGTGCTAAGCGACGTCCCCACCGGCGACATTGACGTCATGCCCACTCTCGAGGAGTGCACATATGAATACGATGACACCGGGGTGAGTGTCCCCTTCAGCTCTGCAACGTTCTCATCGTCCCTCGCCCTGGTTTGTGACCTCTCGCAGTTTTGGGTGGTAGATTCCGCCTGCTCGATCAACTTAACCGCGTTTCGAAGTGACTTTGCTACGTTCGCCCCGCCTTCTTCTCCCTCTCGCGTGGGTGGGGTCGGTGTTGACGTTAGGGGCAATGGCGTAGTGTTGATTTCCATTCACTTGGCCTTTGGTCATGCCATTCACCACACGATCCATGCGTTGTACACCCCCGACCTTTCATTTCGCTCTGCTCATCACATTGGTCGCCTCATGAGTGTCAGTTGGATGCAATCGCATAGCGGCTGTGAATTCGTTTATCCTACTGACCCTGACGATAGCATGATCATGGTGCCCACATGAATGGGTGTGCTAGAGCCGTCCGCCAACGGCCTCTACCTTCTGCCCCATCAACCAGAGCTGCCCTCAGCCCCCTCTGCGGAGTCGTCGCATGACGCCGGTCCCCGTGCTGCCCCCATTGCCTAGTGCGACCTAGTACTGTGGCACCGCCGGTTTGGGCACCTTAATATGCAAAACTTGCAAGCCTAGCACACCCACGGTGTCCCCACTAGCCAAGCATTAGCATGCTTTGTAAAAAGTGTTTCTTTTGCTCCACAAGGCCAGATGCACCTCACAACACCATTGCTTGCGCGAAGCCATCCCGTCCCCTGTTGAACATGTCCTCTGACCTTTGGGGTCAAGTAAATATCCCCTCCCCACATGGCCTCCGTTGCTGCATGCTCGTCATAGACCACCACACACACTATATGTGGGTGCGGTTCCCTAAGTCCAAAGACGACACCTGCTCAGAGCTGGAAAACGTCATGTTGGCGATCCGATAATTGCATGCACGCCATCACTCTCAGTCAGGCACCTTCGCCCCGGTCCTTAAGTTTGGCTCGGACTATGTATTTGAGGATGCTACGACCCGCGAGATGTATGCTCGCATGGGCGTCGGTGTGCAATTATGTGCCCCCTATGCCCATCACATGCCGGGCAAAGTCGAACGCTCCTGCCGCACAATCAGGGACAACGCATCTGCGGTGCTCCATAGTATGGCTGTCCCAAATTTCATATTGTGTACATATGCGCAACCGTACTTATAGCCGCTCGGTCGGCCTCACCGGTGGCGTCCCAAGTGTGACTCTCCTTACGTCGTCTGCGCTAGACGCCTCCAAGTTCCGCGTCTTAGGGTGCACCGATTTCGCCAAGGTGCCGGACAAGTAGCGTCGGAGACTCAGCGAAAAATGGTTTCGTGGCGTCATGGTTGGCTACCAGCATGACGCCCCATGGTACCGCGTGTACAACCGGCCCCCATCCTATAGAGCGAAGGGATAGTAGTCATGGACCGAGTGAACCGAAGGCGTGCCATGCAAAGCGGAAGTGCGGAGGTCCGCATCGAGTTTGCCATGTTGAGCTCCCAATGCAAGACTGCCCGGGAGTGGGAGAGGAGCACCTCTATACGAGGAACATTGGTGTTCGTGCGAGCACTAGTAACCGTCAAATCAACAACAAGATGACGGTGTGGAGCCATGAAGTCTAACCAAACCACATCCCAAGGACGATCTCCGTAACTTGTCGGCCGAATACGGCGGACCTCCAACCGCAAGTCCCGCCCCTTAGTAGCAGCCCCCACTTTAAGCATGACCTCTTCAAGCACGTGGACAATCCGATCGTGGAGCTGAATGACGTACCAAGAGTACATGCGCCGAATTATATTTTTTGCCAATTCAAAAGAGTGAGTTCATAGTATCGACTCCCATCGAAACGGTGATAAGGGGAAACGCAAAAATGAAAGACACAGACATAGAAACACGAGCACACACACACACACACACACGCGCGCGCGCGCGCGCGCGCGCTCGCGCTCAAACGCACACACGCACACACACACGCGCGCGCGCGCCCGCGCGCTCGCGCTCAAACGCACACACGCACACACAGGGAGAGATACAGATTTTTGCAAATTTGCGTAGCACGATAGGCAAAAAGCCGTTCGTCATCAGGGTGAAGATAATAATTCCTTGCCGCATCATCATCAAAAGAGACTTCTCTTAACACAAGCACACTCGTCTACAAACATAACACTGATGTAGCCAGCAGCACCCGTTGTCAGAGCCAATACATCTTCGTCACGAAGGGTTGTAGTGGGAGTGCAGCAGTTCGGTGGGAAGCTCAGTATCACTACCGCCGCTTACCATCAGCAAAACATAAGGCATCCCAGAGGCGTGCATTTATTATCGATTCATTTGTTGTCGAGCAGAAGTTACGCAACAAGACGCAAATCGGACGTGGAGTGAAAAACCCAACGCAGACATCCTGCCTAGCCGGACCAGGTCGGCAAATCCTTGGCAGCGCCAGGTTTTGATATCACCCACCGCGTACTAGGTTAAAGGAAATGGCAGACAGTCAGCAGGAACCAGAGCCAAGGGGGCCTCGTCCCCATCGCTGTAACGACCGGGTCGAGGACATCATCCAGGTGAGAGCGCGTATCAGCGATTTACGACCAAAACACAAGTCGTTCTTGAAGCCGGCCGGCACCCTGACCGGGGCCAGCAGTGCACATCTCGTCCGAAGTCAGATACTAATTTCTTATCTGTTACCGCTCCCTCCGGTAGTGCTTCTTCGAGCTTCAGGCGCCCAGCAAGCTGCTCGTTCCGGCGTGGAAGAACTTTTGGCGCTGTATGAACGCCGAACCCGGGTGCGCTCAGGGCGCAGCTGTGGTGCTAATGACGCGGCTGCTTTGCTGTCCACCACGCACGTACTGCATAGCACCGTTTAGGATAAAAACAGGGGTTTGGTTTCTCCGGGGCTGAATCCATCTTATTGTCATGATTTGTGCACAGGCAAGAGCCGAGCGACCCTTACCTGCTGTGGACGCCACAGCCCGTACGGCGGCGGGTGGGCAGGGAGGACCCAGTTTAGAGGGTGTAGTCCAAACGCGTAAGATGTGATTAACAGAGTGGCAGAGACCGCGGTAAGGCTTATCTCTCAGTCAAGCTGCAGAGATTTCCACGTTCAATCTACCTCAGTGCCAAATGTTGGTAACATTCACCAGAGCTTATCAAACTGCAAGGTGTGCATATTGCTATTGCAACAGTGTGTGGGGGGTGTCGATGCTGATGCTGTCCAGCATGGTTATCGAACAACTGTAGTTGCGCCTTGGCATTGGATGTAGTGGGGAGCTAGGTAGCTGTTCAGCAGTGAAATCCACCCTTCGCGTGAACCGTCTGTGAGGCAATGAAGTGGGCGAATTTTCATACGATGGGAGGAATTCGATACGCAAGAAAGGTTGGTTCCTTTCGATGGACGGATGCCGTTTCGGCACGCATATACCGTGGATAAAGGGGGGTAGTTGTGTCTGTGTAGGGGAATATGTGTGTGTGTGTGTATATACCGTCTGAAAAGGGGGTGTGCGTACGGGTGTGTGTTTTTGAATGTGGGTGTGTCTGTGAAGGTGAATATGTGTGTGTGTGTGTGTGTGTGTGTGTGTCTGCATATCTACCTCCGACTCTCCGAGTTTTAGTATGTGTGCAGGTGTGTATGTGGGTGGTAGTGCGTGTGCTTATGTGCTTGTGTTTGAATAGGAGGGCTTGTGTGTGGGTGTTGTGTTTGAGTGTGTATCTGTTTGAGCGTATCTTTGTGTGTGCGCGCAGTCGCGTGTGTGAATCGGTAGGTGTGGGTTTGTGTGTTCGCGTGAGTATGTGTGCATATATGCGAGGATGCATGTGTGTGTGGCTGTGTGCAGTTGGATGTGTGTCTGTACGTGTGTTCGCGTGTGACTTTCCGATTGTTAGTATGTACACAGTTGTGTGTGCGTGTGTGTGTGTGTATGTGGGGGGTAGGTATATGTATGGGCGTGTGTTCGCGCGGGTGTGTGTGTGTGTTTATATGGTTGTGTGTCTGACTGTGTCTCTGTGTGTGCAGATCTGTGCAACTGTACGTCGGGG
>JAPMLY010001591.1:0-40000 GCA_026401115.1 Tetraselmis chui
GGTTAAGTCCGTACACAAGTCCTCGAAGTACAGCGAATGATGTGTAGAATGGTTATACGCAGTGCCTTGCGCAGCTCGATCAGGATACTGAATGTTCGGTGTGGGCCCGTTTATACCCGTCTGTCCTGGGACACGACTGCAGTCGAGTCCTCAGACTATAGCGAATTATGTCTGGAGTTTGATTTCCACGATATCAAGTTAATATATGCGTCCGCTTGTTTTCTTCTCCTCGAGAGGAACGTCGCTGTTAAGGGCGAGTCGGCCAAATCTTTGAAATATAGAGTATCATTCTAGTGCGGAATGATTATGCACAGTAGCACGGTATCGATATTGGATGTTTGGCGTGCGTCGATTTGTTCACGGGTGTCCTCGACAGACACAGCACTATTAAGGGCAAGTCGGCCAAGTCCTCGACATAGCCGCTATAGCGAATCATGTGTGGAATGATTATACGCAATACCTTGCACAGTATCGTTATTGGTCATTTGGTGTGCTTCCGTTTGTCTCGGCTGTTCTCGAAAGACACACAGCACTCTCAATAGTGTTATTATGTCGGCCAAGTCCTCGAAACACAGCTAATCATGCGTGGGAATACTATACACAGCACTGCACGGTATCATCCATATTGGTTGTTTGGTGTTTGTCCGTTGGTTCCCGGCTGTGCATTCTCGAGAGACATCACTCGGGGAAGTCGGGCAAGCCATACATCCCAAGCACACCGAATCAGATAGGTGCGGAATGATTATGTACAGTAGCTCGCACAACTCGACTTATCTTCATATTGGGTGGTCAGGCGCTCATTCGTCCGTCTATTCCCGACTGTTCTCGAGAGACACATACAGCACGCATAACCTTTAGAACCCGACCCCGTAACTTAATCCCGCGGCTGCGCTCAGCTAGCGACCCCCTTAGCCCGGCCCCCAACGTCTTAAGCAAATGCCCGTAGTTTGGGCTGGGTCTGTCGAATCTAACCTGTGGTGAAGCTGGTCGGGCAGACTGACTCCCCGACTAGCATTCCGCGCAAAAGAAGCGACGGTGGGTAACTTATTCCATTGTCATGCTCACGTCGAATATTTCTTGAGTAATCATCTTGCCTTAAGCTTGATTTGGCCTACAATTTTTGGGTAGGAAACTGAAAATTTGGGATTTTTTTCATCTGGCACGGATTTCCATTGTTTATGATGTGGTGAATAGCATAAATTCACTGAAACAGTACATTGCATCGGAGATTGCCAGTTTTTGCTGTTCCATTATGCGAACAATGGGCCTCAAATATTTCAGACCATACTTGCAATAACTAAACACAAATTCCTTTTGACTTTACGTTTAAAATCAGGCCAAAATTTGGACCTGACTTTGCTGCACCACCGTCTCGAAGGCGAATCTTGAGTCGCAAATTAAATCGTGGTTTTAATTCATCACTGGCGAACTCAAAGAACATTTGAGCGCATGTAAAAATATGTCCTTGGCATGACATCCCTTGGGTTCAGGGAAGCTAATCAATTGGTTCAAGTCAAACAGAGCTGACCCTATCCGCAATGTAGACTAGAGCGAGCAGAAAAGGCCAAACAAATTGGAGGGTATAACCTATTATTGGAACTTTTTTCACCCTGTTCTGGCCATGCTTTTTCTCAATATTTTTTCGTCCGATTAATGTCCCTATTATTGCTCCTCTGTGCTTGAAATTAATTCAACAAATGCTGTGGAGCCAACACTTGCCATTGGTTAGCGATGTTGCATCGTGTGATCTACTACTAATAGTATTGCGCAACAAAAAATTAGAAAAATCAATAGTCCAAAGAAGCTGATGCCAATGAGCAAAAATGAAAAAAGCAGTTGCAAAATATGTATTCGGCATGATTGGCTACGGGTGCAGCCAGGCGCAGTACTTTGGAGATATATTGGGCTGCCCTATATGCGGTGCCAGCATGGCTTAGCTCCCCTCCACATTATTGGCGCCACTTAGAAAAAAATAAATACAGAAACTCTCGCATATACCAATTTCAAATCACGGCATCGCTTCATTCTACCAAACCCAAAAATGAGCTGACAGGTTCTCGTGCGCACGACACGTGTTCCAATCAATTCGTGACATTCGCTGACCAATATCAAAGTCAGCTCAGCCAATGTACGAGGGTTAAAGACAGCTATTTGAGGGACAGACAACAAATTACGAGTACCTGCAGCCAGTAATTATACCAATAGTTCCCCGTATATTTGTAATCATACAAACAGACACACCCTGTGTCTCGTTTCACTGTGTAATTTTGTAATCATAAATATAAACCAAAGGGGCCCGTGTGTGGTTGTGATAAAGTTGCTTCACACTTGCTTTGGATTCCCTGATCCTCTTGTCACTCTTGCCCTTTCTGTTTCCCCTCCCTTTGTCCCTGTCCGTGCTCATGTTGTTCTAATTGTAATCCATCACACACTCACACACTGTCTCTCTTACTATGAATTTTTTGTAATCACTGAAACAAAGGTCATGTACCCATCGTAGCGACGCGCAGTAGTTATTGAAGACGTATCCAAATCCCAATCCTAATAAGTGCGCCATACATCACCCATATGTATTTTCCAAACATAAAATATCGCATTTGTAGTACCGAATCCAATCGAGCTGATGATACGGCACACACCGACCGACAGCCAGACACACACACACACACACACACACACACACACACACACACACAACCACACACAACCGCAAAATGGGGAAGTGTGGTCTGCAAAAATCATGGCATCGCTTGTTTGTTCATAATTTGGATTTACTTACATAAAAAGATGTCAAAGCCGAGACTAAAATAAATTCCCTGCGCAACTAGTGAATGCCCCTCGCAGGCTTTGACTCTCTGAGGGTAGGGTGTCAGAGACGGACCGCTAAAAGCGCTCGTCTTTGAGGTCAGGACGGACGTCCTCCACGTCCTCCAGCTGAGGTAGCATCGGCCGCGACTCCCGCGCGATCTCCTCCGCCGTCTTGGCCTTCGGCTTTAGCGACTCCCAGATTTCGCTGCCGAGCGCGAGCTTGTATGAAGCAAAGCCAAGGATGAGGCATCCCTCCTCTACCAGCCCCAACTGCACCTCAGGCTCCGCGTTCTGGTTGTACAGCCTGCCAAGCGCGCAGCCAGAGCGGTGTGAGCTACACCGCTTTCGAAACCTAAACCCGAAAGATGAGGAATAGGGACGGTGCCCAGAAATGTCCAATTCTATTGTTCGAGAACGGATGGTATTGCGATTTGGGTGAGAGCAGTGCAATATAATGGTGTGTGTGTGTGTGTGTGTGTGTGTGTGTGTGTGATGATTAACGAATGCGCTAGTCGACATGCTTGTGGGTGGACATGCTGCAAGGTGCGAAAGCTCATCAGGCGTACATCTGTCGTCGTATGCATTGCTCGAACACAGTGTGTGTATGCATGTCAACATCTGTACGTATGGGAAATAGAACTTGTGTGTTTACGTATTACTGGAGATGCTTATGTGATGTTTGTATGCACTATGCGCGTGCACATATGATTTACGTGTGTCTGTGAATTCATTACCGTGTGTGTGTGTGTGTGTGTGTGTGTGTGTGTGTGTGTGTGTGTGTGTGTGTGTGTGTGTGTGTGTGTGTGTGCGTGCGTGCGTGTTGGGAGGAATGAATGTGTGTGAGAATTAGAGTTAAAAGGGAGAGGTTACTGTCTCACCACGCTGCTGCAGCGAGTGCTGCCGGCACCAGCAGCCGCGGGTTGAGCGCCTCCATGTAGCCCGCAAACGCCTTCGACACGAAACGCCCTACCCTCGACTCCACCTGAGCGGGATACGGCGGTAAAGTCAGCGCACAGCGGAATCAGACGGAGTGCGAGCCCGCTGCATTAAGTAAATAAATGATAGATAAGAAAACCCAAAAAGCTTCTCGCGCCGTGCGAACCTCTTCAGCGTCCAATACTCGCGTGCTCCCGCCATCCTCGACGTCGCGGGCGTCAACGTCCTTGATGAGCAGCCAGAGATAGAGATAGCTGCCACCCACGCCCAGCATGCAGCACAGAGCCGCCTGACACGATATGTCACAAAGCGATCCCCAGCAAACAATCAGTCACGGCCCATGTGAACAACAAAAATCACAAACAAACATGAAAAAATTTTAGCAGAGTCACTCTCCATACATATCCGACTTGGTGTGGAAATGCAGCAGTACTGAATGAGGAGAAAGGGGGGGGCAGAGGGTTGCGAGGCTGACGTCCAGGGCACCTACCACCGAGTTGACGACGAGAAAGATATACAACGTCAGAAAAGTGCCGCCGCGCTGCGTCCGTTTCAGCAGCTTCGTCTTCAGTGCCTCGTAGGCCTGAGAGGAAAATCCAGAGTGACAGGCGCGTGAGTATCACACGGCCACACGCTGAAATACGACTGTTGGGGTTGCCGGCCGTTTGGAGGAGGACGGCGGGGCGGTATACCTCGGCTCCGTCTCGTCGAGTCGTCTCGAGCCAACGTTGATAGTTGGCGTCGTACTCGGCGTACTGCGCTTCAGTGATGCCGTCAGCCCGAGGGATGCCGTCACCCGCTCCGGCGATGTCACGGTCTTCTAATGTAGCGAGGGGGGTTGCGCTCCTGGCTGGCGAGAAAGGTCGAGCCCCTATTACTCCGTTTCGACCCACTGCGACGTGCGGGCGATGAGGTCGTATGAACTGCCGCCGGCCAAATAGACCATTTATGGTCCGTACCGCACCCCCACACCTACGTCACACACTACAACACTCAGCATACAACCCGTCGCTGGACGCCCTCCCGCCCCCTTCCCACCACGATCAGCACGTCAGCCCTCCAGTCACTGCTCCCGGATGCCCGGGAAGTGCAGTCCGGCGCACCTTCCGGCCGCAAGAAGCATTGTACTGCAGATGCTCTCGTACGTTCCGACACTGACGAAGTCACGCCGCGGTGGGGGTTACTCGCTCCGGACGCAGTGCGGGCAGCACAGCTGACACGGGCTTCCAGCGGAAGGTTTGGCGAATAAAGGAAAGGATGCGGTCTCTATAGTAGACGGGGCACGAAGCGGAGCTACTCTGCGGGAGGAAACCGAGTAGCGGCTTGCCGAGTGACCCCAACTTCAGACCGCCGCAAGCTTTGGGACTCCGATGGACGCTCGTCCGTGCTGGCAGCCGCTCTGGGCGGTGGCGGCGGCGGTCCGTTGTAAGTTCGGAGGGTTTTCTGAATATTGCGGTTATGGTACGTTCAGATAAGATTACTCGCTCGGCGGCCGCGCGCCACCCAAGATTTGCTCGATCTACCTCCTGCAACGTTGGCAAACCACACCAAATCGCAATGTGTCCTACGCTCATCCGGCTCGGCCGAGATCACACCGGGTGAGGGAGGTCGCTAAACAGTGGGCGTGCGGCTTGAGATCGTTGCACATGAGGAGGAGAACGAGGTGTACAGGGTATTTGAACCGGCGGCGGGTTCGAGGGTTCACAAGTTCTTACAATGGCGTCCCGCGCACGATTCTCTTGTTCACCCAGGAGTGTCACCTGCCATGCGCGAGTTCCAGCGGCCGCGTTTCGACCGGTGCCAAACACGGCGCCCCTCCGGCGCCACACGCCACGTGTGAGCGGGTTTCCAGAAACGCAGCGGTACATCGCCAGAAGTGCCATCGGGCGACGGGGTGATGGCGTTGTCCGGTTTGGCGGTCTCGACTCGCTACGAAACCATCCCTCGTACGACGCGGACGCGCCCAAGCCTGACGCGAGTGATAAGAAAACCGCAAAAAGCATCGATCCAGCCAAGGTGCGCGCTGGGGCGGTGGTGCGGGTACAGGCGACTCGTAGCGGACGGGGAGGGAAGACTGTGACGGTAGTGAGCGGGTTACCAGCTGAGGAGCTTCCGGTTTTAGCGAAGAGTCTAAAGGCGAAGTGTGGCAGTGGTGGGAAGGTCCGCGGCGAGGATCTGGAGCTGCAGGGGGACCACACTGCCAAGCTGGTAGAGCTGCTCAAGGGGCTGGGCTTCAAGAACACAAAGAAAAGTGGGGGATAGGGCGTGACACAATGAAAATATAACATTTTCCAATATCCACAAAATAAAACGCTTTTCCCATCCCCAACAAGATGCATTTCCCCCTCACTCGTAAGATATGTTCCAACAAGCGCATTGAATGCTTCAGTAGCTTAAAAGAGTATGGCAATGAGTGAGGGAGTGTGGGAGAAGGCAACGATTGGGCAGTGTCAACGTTACATTGCAGCTGAAGGTGTGCACCGAAGGCGGCGACTCAAAATATCAAAAACGTACAGCCCTGTGCCGACAAAATCGCAACATCCTTTTCAAACCCACTACCTTCCTGATACCACTCGCATTGCTTGTGTGCAGAGTCCTTGCCTTGCGGATGGGGGTGGATAGGGCACCTCACTCCAGGCTCTTGGAGGCGATCTGTAGGATGCATCGCATACGATATAGCTCAGGTTCAGAGAGCAATTAACTGGCTTGGTGGGTAAAGGGCATCTCTCTCTTTCCACCTCCTCCCTCACCCTTTCCTCTGTGTGTGTGTGTGTGTGTGTGTGTGTGTGTATGTGCGTGCGTGCGTATGTGCGTGTCTTTTGATGTTATGTGGCACCAACCTGTGAAGAGTGTGGAAAAGAGTGACAAGGGGGTGTGATAGTAGCGTGAAAGGAAACAACAGATGTCCAGAGATAGGGTGCTTGTGACAGGGTTACCTCAAAGATGTTGTCCGACACCCCCTCCCTCGCCACAATCTGCTCCAGCTGCGCCTTGATGAGAGCCTGTCGCCCCGCGTCCAGTCGCTTCCAGGTGGTGAAGGCAGACACCATTCGAGCCGCCACCTGCGGAGCGGCCATTGCGGGATACATTGACGTCACTTCTAAAGCCCTAATCATACTCAAACCCCAAAATAATAATTGCACTGAAACCCGTCTTAGTTTTTCGAAGAATGAATGATCAAACGTAATCTATGAGGAATAACGGATAGCTGCTTCAAACATAACTAGGCATCGACGATAACCCGCAGTGGATGAGGAGTGGGTGTGCATACGCGAAAAGCGGGTAAAAAAGTACGACTAGTTAATGAGTGGTCGCGCGCGCCTTGTGCGTGTGTGTGAGAGAGAGAAAGAAAGAAAGAGTTTATGTGTGAGACAGAGACGGTGTGTGTCAGAGCGTGTGTGCGTCAGAGCGAGAGTGAAATTGTGTGTGTGTGTGTGTGTGTGTGTGTGACAGTGTGTATGC
The DNA here is from genome assembly GCA_026401115.1 of Tetraselmis chui. NCBI lineage: Eukaryota > Viridiplantae > Chlorophyta > Chlorodendrophyceae > Chlorodendrales > Chlorodendraceae > Tetraselmis > Tetraselmis chui. The sequence continues at coordinate 7,207 of JAPMLY010001591.1, forward strand.
GTGTGTGTGTGTGTGTGTGGTTGTGCGTGTGTAATATAGAGTGTGTGTATGTGTCACAGTGATTGTGGGTGTGACTGTGTGCGAGAGAGATTGAAATAGAGTGTGTGGTTGTGCGTGTGTGCTGTAGAGGGAATGTGTTTAAGGGGGAAGGGGGGGGGGGGGGGGGTTTACCGCGGGGTTGAAGCTGTCCACCTCGCGCACCCACTCGCCCAGAAATTCATACCCGGAGCCGTCTGCGGCGTGGAAGTTGACGGCGCTGAGGTTGGCAAAGGCTAGGAAGAGGGAGTAGCAGTTGTTGGGGTTCTTAATGTTGAAGGCCTCGTGCGCCACCAGGGCCCGCACGGCCGCGATGTTGCCCTTCAGGTTGGAGCCCGCCTGGTAAACGTGTGAAGAGGGGGACGACGAGAATGATGGCAAGGAGATAAGAGATCAGGAGGGAATCATGAAATGTATCAAAGTAGACATACATGTCACTTTTTCCCAATGCGTTTTGACACATAATAATATATAAACCACTCATTTATATGCGCGTAATTATTTTTGCTTGCAAACAACGTTGATATTCGGAGCACAACAAAGGAGCAGTAGCAAAACAAACAAAAACCAAAGGTTTTCGAAGTTGCGTGAGATAGTGTGAGATAACTGTGTTCAACAGCTGAACAGCTCAAATCAGAAACGCAGTACTTGAGCTTTATGTCTGCACTGAATGATCGGTAGAATGTCATCCAGGCGCATAATGATGGATTGCTGAGGTCGTTGGGGAATGTTGATGCCAAGCGATACGGCCATCACGACTAATATTCTCGCTTTAGGTGCCTGTTTTGCCCAAATAAAAGTGTGTGTGTGTGTGTGTGTGTGTGTGTGTGTGTGTGTGTGTGTGTGTGTGTGTGTCTGTGTGTGTGTGTTTTGTGTGTGTGTTGGGCGGGGGGGGGGGGTGGGGGAATCCCGGATATCCGCTCCGAATTTGTGAGCTAAAGCACATACATACAAACAAACAAACACATAAACAGGCAAACAAACAAACAAGCTTGCTACGGCCAACAGGTAATTGTAATAGTACAGGATGCTGCAACACACAGTACATGTACGACATACATTAGAAGCGCGTTTGACAATAATTGAGCATTTTCGGAAGCTGTTGCAAAAAAAAAAAATGCACTGCCCTAGCTGGGATGTACTTTGCGTAGTATTCAAGTAAATACAGACATATTGCCAAAACATTAAATACAATGCATCAATGGGAATCGCAGTACACGCGGTGCGTCATCACAGCCCACCTGCAGTGTCAGCCACTTGAGCACCACAAGTGGTTCGTCCTTCCACTGCTCATAAAATTCTTGGATTGCCGTCTTGCGCTCCTCGGACTCGTGGTCGGACAGGCACGCCAGCGCCGCGATTTGGTCCGTCATGTTGGTGGCCTCGCGGAACCTGGTTGGTGGGGAGGGAGGGAGAAATATAAAATAAAACAAAAATGTATAACAAAAGAACAATGTTGGTTGGGGCAAAAGAGGGGAGTGCATTGAAGGGATGATAAAAAATAATGACAGCACAACTTGGGAACATGCCAATTTGGTTTCCAGAAGTTCCCAAATATATCCTTTGCAAGTTTCGGGTTACTTCATGGTGAAGTAAGAATATGTGGTTGAATTTCTCTCCATTTTGCACCTTTTACAAAAGGACGAGTCGTAATATGAGCATTGCAGCACAAGCAATCAGATTATTTTATTCTCTGCGAGGCTGAAATTTTCCACATTATTACAACATTCAATGTGAGAATACATGCAAAACGAGAGAGCTCATATAGTGCAAATATAACTGAACGCATATGGAATGGCATGACAAAGAAACACAGACACACACAGACACACACAAACACACACACACACACACACACAAACACACACACGCACACACACACACAAATTCATCAATTCACTAAAATAAAACACCCTTGCTTATCATCAGTGGCGAAGTTAGCAATCACGTACACATTCAATACTCGTGTCTTGAAAGGCACTCGCACAATGAACACGAAGAGCATAGGCAAGCCGAATAGGATCTATTTGGAGTTGGCGCAAGGATGTCAGTGCTTGTCGCGCCGTACCTGTTGAGCACTTCCTTGGTGATTTCTGGGTCCTCGAGCGAGCTCAGGTAGCCGAGACACTTGTTCTTCAGCGCCCGGCGGGCGGCAGAGGCGGCGTCGGGCGAGTAAGGGGTCCCGGGGGGGCAGTCGTTGGCCGCCAGCGCGGCACGCAGCTCCGGCTGCATCCGCGCCGCGATCTGCTTCAGCATATGCGCGCGCACGGCGTGGAAGGCAACCGGGTCGCACCCCGGGCGCGACTCGTACAGCTCATTCTCGGAGGGCAGTCCGATGGTTCGCGCGACGAAGGCCTTGTCGGCGGAGGTGTCCTGCGAGTGGTTTGGGAATATACGACACGCCACTGACTTTTAAAGCTAGCCAAGTTTCGAGAAAGGTCCCCGGCTCGAGTTTCGTTGAAAAAAAACGTACGCAACTCGAACTCGCAAGACGACGAAGCGCTGTAAAGATGGGTACAGGCAGACGGACTGAGAAAAAATCGTAGCAGTAAGACCACTCCGAACTTCGCGAGTGATGAATTGGACTGACAGTGGCAACAACATGATGGAACACACAAATGTACATTCGTAGGTTGCGCTGAACACTGCGCTACTTAATACGACGAACGACACACTTGTCTTCGGCAATCACATATGAAGCATATCCTATTCGAGAGCACTCAGCGCGATTCGTTCAAAGAAATACGGAACGCGCTGCCGGCTGCGGGCAGAATCGACCACAATATGCAATCACGCATTGTTTCACAAGACGAGTTCACTGAAGTGGGGGTTAGTGGGCGCGACTCGAGAGCTGAATGTGGATGGAACGGAGGATAGGGTGGCAAAATCAAGCAGTGGCAATACCGCCACTCGGATTATTTCGAGGCTACGCCAGAGAGAAAGAAGGGTAATCAGGGTGGATGATGGAGCAAGCAGTCCCGGGATTACCTGGAGAACGGCCTTGAAGGCATCGGTGATGCGGCCAAGAAGCTCGACGGCATCGGTGGCACAACTGTAGGCAGCACAGGTAATCTCAGTACCTAGCGGCCATGGCGCTTTCCATTCAAAAAGGATGTTTATAAGCGCACTTCCCAATCACAACCCATTATTTAGGCTCAATACTGAAAGGCAGGGCAGGATATAGTAAATATACGGGTGTAACCAGACAGATACGGTGGCCATACACCAGGATCCACGTGTTTCGAGCGTCGCGAGTGAGTCCGCCAAGGATGTGTTCATGCTGACCACGCTTACTACGGTATAATGGTATTCCATGAAAAAGTAAGAGCGCTGTGGTCACTAGATAGCTAGTGATGCTGATTCGCGCAGTCATAGCACGGAGACTGGGCTCACCCCACGCGGTCCTCAAAGTCAGCGCCGTTGGTCGGGTTGGTGGCGGCGTCATAGAGATCCAGCAGGCAGAGCTTGGCCAGCCGCTGCCCCGCCTCCCAACGATTGTAAGCGTCGCTGTCGTTGGCGAGGAGGAAGAGCAGGTCGTCCGGCGTCTGTCCAGGAAGCTCCATCTTCACGGGCGCGCTGAAGTTGCGCAGCAGCGACGGCACTGGACGCGCAGAGACGTTGGTGAATACGAAAGTCTGCGCAGCGGCGCTGAAACGCAGCACCGTGCTGCTCCCCAGCTCGCGAGTGCTGCCGTCCTCCTGCATTTTCCGGAGACAGCCACTGAGTCGATGGGCGTGCTTCTATGCAAAGAGACAGCGAAACGAGATGCTTGTTTACATTTTCCCACAAGCAGTCGTTCAGAAATCAAGATGTCAGGAGCATTCATGAACGCCCAGCATTGGAGGATTGCCGACAGTTACTAATGGTGAAAACAAACTATAGTAATGAGATACACAGAGTAAACGACTTGGGTCATGGGATTGCGCGACCTCGAAAACCAGCACCGAAGGGCACTTGTCTCGCATAGCGCCACGTGCAGAAGATGATGCTTAAAACTGGAGCAGGTCACGACAGCGACAGTGGAAAGCGACAAGGCAAAAAAAGAAAAGGGGGTTTCCGCATACCTCTAATACAACACTACGATTTCGGGTTAGGTAATATTGAGGTGGTATTGGTGTTGAGACGTCGGGTTCTGAAGGGTTTCAGGGGCCGTGCCTGCAGGTGGAGCGGGATGTCCTTCCCATCCGGACCCAGCAGGCCCATCGCGATGGGGATGAGCACCGGCTCGCCGGACGTGCGCTGCTCGCACGCGAGGCTGTACGTTCCGTCAGACGCGCTGTACGTTCCCGTGACCTTCAGCTCCGGCGTGCCCGGCTGCCCGTACCACTTGGCGAGGTCGTCCAGCGGGAAATCATTCGCGGAGGCCATGGCCGAGAGGAAGTCGTCGCAGGTGACCGCCTAACAACGCCATAAAAAAGACGCAAACTAAATAAATAAAAGCACTTACATTTCCTACTCATCGGCGACATTTTGTCGACGTCCATGTGTGCGTCAATTTTGACTATGCGTATATTTCACTGATTATAAGGGTACTACACCGGCGACAAACTTTCACAGCGAGATTCAAACAAAAGTAAGCCCTGCGCAGAACAAACATGATTTGGGGGAGAAAACAGCTCTCCACACTAATCCTGCAGCTGGAAACATTTATATCTATAGTAAGGTAGAACATGCCTTGAGCTGTGCACCCCATTTCCTTTCTCTGACATCAGTCCATTTTCTAGGGAACAAAGCCGCGTGTAGATCGCAAAACAGAGGGCGCATAAAACGAAAGACGAGACTCACGCAAATTGCAGCGCACACATAATTCCAACGAAGGAATCAAACGTGTATTAATTGACATATACCCGACATGGAATCAGTCAGCAGAGAAACAGTTATCCAAAACAGTGATAACAAAACGCGACGTCCACTTATGTATTGTGTTGTAATAGTGTCTATTTGAGTGTGTTCATTACTTTTTGGCAAAAAATGAGAAGCCCAACAAAAGACAGACAAAATATCAACAAATGACTGCGTTCGATAAATGTGTTCAAAAAACTTGGCAGAGGAAATCGCGAGATATGAAAGATATATTAGATACTGCGATCGGTTGTTCCGGGTGTTGTAGAAGGTCACCTGGCCGTCGTGGCGCTTGAAGTACAGGTCCATCCCCTTGCGAAAGCCCGCTTTGCTCAGCATTGTCTCATACATGCGGATCACCTCCGCACCCTTCTCATACACAGTCGCCGTGTAAAAGTTGTCCATCTTGATGTAGCTGTCGGGCCGCACCGGATGTGCCATCGGGCCCGCGTCCTCGCTGAACTGTGCCGTGCGAAGACGGATGACATCCTCGATGCGCTTCACCGCGCGCGAATTGAGGTCCGCGGTGAACTCCTGCGGCACATATCACCGCTGCTTAGTTGCGAGTAGCGGCAATCACGTCGACATACTCTCACCTTCATGTATTTTTCAGATGCGAATAAACAATAGCAGCGAAACCACAAGGTTGGGCGGTTTGAGGAATAGCACAGTCGAAACGATGCGCTGATACTAAAACTGTAAGGAAATAATTTAGGCACCCACGAGACATATGATTAATCTTCCTCCAGAATTTATCTACTACCCTTGAATCAATATGTGTCGATCTGCCTACGGCGTTTTCTGTCCCGTACCATCGGATTCGGGGCTAAATACATCATAGCTTGGAAAATGCAAAGTAATCAAGTATAATGATTTTTCGACAGATTTCATCTCAATAAAGTACTGCGCACTGGTCCAGGTGGCTTACATACAGGAACAATAAGGGATAATTTTTTACAAGAAAAAGAAGTGGAAACGGGGACAGGTAAAAAAAGGGAACAACATAAGACTCAAAATAATTGTTTACACATAAAGTCATGATACAGAAGGAGAAAGGGAGGATAATGAAATCGGGTGCACTTGCTCTTCGGGTTGCAACTGCGTTATTCAGGTACAAGTACGCGCTGCTAGCCGAGGACAGCAGCAGCCGGGAGATGCTCAGCTTGTAAATAACCTGCAGACTGCTGCTATAGAGTACTTGGAGTGATATGAGGTTAAAATTTGGCTGCAAAGGCTGACCATTGCCGCTGCTATTACAAAATATATTCTCAGTGCAATTGTAAACAACACAGGGCCGCATGGTGTTACTTTGCGTAGCAAAATAAGTAATTTCGTCACTATCGCAAGCAAGCAAAGACTCTTGGTACAAGATCAGTTAGACGGTCTGCCCGTTAGGCAGACTCGTCACCACTTTCATCTGCGCGCTAATCATAGGAGCTATGGCTCCGCAATGATCATTGAGTTACTGAGAATTATACGACGAGAACATTTGCTTCAGTCAAACTGGTTCGGAGTCTCTCTCGTGCCATTGAGAAGATAAAACTGCCATGCGCATTAATGTTGGAAATATGAGTTGTGATTCATACTCCATTGAACTTCAAATTAACACCCCCAATTTTGCCAAGGGGGGGAGGTTGGGGCACACCTGGTCGCGAAACACGGTAAGCCCCTCCTTCAGCGTGAGCTGGAACCAGTCGCGGCAGGTGACACGATTGCCAGTCCAGTTATGGAAATACTCGTGGCCGATGACGCCCTCGATGCGGCTGTAATCCGTGTCTGTCGCCGTTGTTGGAGATGCCAACACCAGTCTGGCGGCGCCGAACAATAAAGCAGATTCGCGCGAATCGAGGCCAATCTTACTACATATCAATTAGCTGAAATATGTGTGTGTGTGTGTGTGTGTGACAGCGAAATGAGCAAAAACACATTATTTAAGCACAAATATGGACCTCAACATTTGAAACACATATGTGCGTACATACAATAAATAAATAAAAGAAACTGAGGATAACCTAAAAACAGCAAAAAAAATTCGGGAAAAAACTCGTTCAGCAGGTAACTGATCATCGCCTGTGAATTTAATAATTGCGCAATTCATGGACGTGCACGGGGTGAGGAACTCCAGCCGGGTGTTTCACAACAATCGAGAAAGGCCAGGAACTAGTTTCATCATGCGCGCACGACGGGCCGGAAGCGCACCTGGAGTTGAAAATGTTGAGCGACTTGTTCTCCATCGCGCCAGCATTAAAGTCATGCACCGCCACAATGTTGAACAGGTCCAGGTCGTACTCCAGCCCGAAGACTTCCTCATCCCACCTGCCAATACGACAGCAGGAGACATGCTGGTATCAGACAACCCGTCTCCCTAACGTAATTTCACACATAACCCTCACCGACAACCACAAATCAGCAGCAATAGAAAAGGCTCCGGGTTTTAAATTGGCCTCAACCACAAAACCTTTGCGCCGGTGTGTGTGAGTGAGTGTGAGAGTGAGTGTGTGTGAGTGTATGCGTGTGCGTGCGCGCGCGCGCGTGTGTGTGTGTGTGTGGTTATTTTTGCCCTTTCTGTCTGTTTTCTGGGTTGCATTATACATGCACATTGCATAATATCAGCGGACAGATCGACATGACACTTGCATTATCACCACTGCACTGCCACACGGAGACACGAAAGAACGAAGTAAGTTGAAACGGCCAAATAGCCCACATGCGGCCATACTCCACTCATGCATCTTTTAGCAAAGACATTTTTGGATGGACCCATTGACCCGAATTTTTCCAAATTAGGTGTTTGATGATCCCACCGAAACTAAACTTATTTGCTGTTGCCTTGACACGCACTGAGCGCGCCCATTCATGGCACAGTTGGCGAGGTTACATTAGTGCATGTGAGCGGTTTTGTTTGTTCACTGACAGGGGCCGCACTTCATGGACTTCTTGAGGCTCTCCATCGCAAAGCTGCATTTGCCGAGCTCCGCCTCCTCATCCACAAAGATGCGCAGCTGGACGCAGCGGCCGCTTGCGGTGGTGAAGGTGTCCTCGAGCACCTTCAGGTCACCCGCCACCAGCGCAAACAGGTAGCAGGGCTTCTTGAAGGGGTCCACCCACACCGCGAAGTGCCTGGACACACCAGAATTGACAGCGGTGGTCAGGGTTAGAAAGGTTGTAACTCAGAACATACGCTTTGAAATATGGACGGACAGGGTAAAGTCATGCAGTGCGAGTGAGCTGCAAAACTTTGTGGAGGCATCCCTTTCCAATAGCGCAGGGTTGGTAACTTCAGCACGAAAGGATAAAACACGAAAAGGGAATATTGAAAAGTGCCGACATGGTGGATGCACGGGGTTTGATATTCGTGGCACCGCCTGCTGATGAATCCCACTAGGGCCTATTCTTACGCTCGACTGGCCTTTTGCCATTTGTAATTTTATAATGATGCAAAGCCGCAACACGAAATTAAGCAATTGGGATGGATGCAGTTCAATGTATCGCAGATTGTGCTTTATGTCTCCACATGTGAGGTTTCTATGGCACCCAGCGCGATGGCAGGGCTTGCGTCTCTTTTTCTGTTTTCTCCAATGCAGTCTCAGTTCACAACTTGACGTAAAAGGGTTTAAGGGGTTAAAGCGCTGCGCACTCACCGTCCGTCGGCCATGTCGCCCGACTCCTGCAGATTCCCGTTGCTCAGCAGCACGGGGTACTGCGCCTTGTCCGCCTCCACACGCACCGTGTACTTTGACATCACGTCCGGACGGTCAGGGAAGTAGGTGATGCGGCGAAAGCCCTCCGCTTCGCACTACAACCGCACAAACCAGCACAGCTTTGCCCCCGCACAAGAAAACATAACAGCGCCTATTGAATCTGATCCACATGCCATGCAGGGACACTCGGCCTACATCTTCTCCCCAACTGCGGCAAAAGCTGTGCTACGGATATAAATCGAATCATTCGGAAATAATTTGAAACGAGGTTGGAAGCCCTGAAGCTTTGCGCCTATAAATAACATCAAATCCAATTCCATAAGAAAACCAGTATCTTGTGCCGCTGAATGGTCCTTAGGGCCCTCCGTCGCGCACTCGAATCATTCTCCCAATGACACACGCGTGTGAGCGCGCGCACACACACACACACACACACACACACACACGCACAAACGCAGCCAGCTATACGTAATATAATACACTGAAAGATACATGCAGATACACGTGCACAAGACAAAATGCATATATATACCCCCACCCACCCACACACACATACTTCCACAAATACATGCACCCACCTGCGTGGAGAAGTTGCCCGAGGACTTGTAAAGCCCCTCACAGGAGGCGTTCTCGTGCGGCTTGATGTCTACGCTGATCTCGAGTTCAAACTCCCCCGCAGGCAGGCCGTTCAGGAGCAGCTTCTTTTCCAGCACCTCATAGGAAGCTGCACTCGTTAGGCGAAAGAAGGGGGGGAAGGGGCACCGTCAGTCCCCTTCCTCAGCGTGACAAACAGAAAGAATGAGGCAGACTGATTTAAACCATTCAGAGAAGGGAGAGGGCGGAGAGGGGGGTCTCACTGTCTTCAACCACCTTGCCATTCACCTTGATGGAGTTGAGCTTTAGCTCCACGCCTAATGAATTAACAACCGCAAAAGGCCATGATTCAATGATTTACCAGTCGCCATAGTCTCACCCTCAACTCATAAGCGCTAGAAGAGAAGGCTACATATAGATAGATATTCACGCCGCACCATCCAGAGACATAGTGGGCGCGTCGCCGTCATAGTTTGGGGCCACTTTGAGTTTGCTCGTCACTGTGGTGCCTTCCTCGCCCAGCTCAAACTTCAGGTCCACCTACGGGCGTGCAGCGTGCAGGGGCTGTCAACAACGCCACACCCTCAACTCCCCCCCCCTCCCCACATCCCATAGTAATGCAAGCGCGAATAGTCGTGACAACGTAGTGCCCGTGCTTGAGCCGCATTACCTGCTTGAGTTCGTAGGGGTAGAGAGAGTAGTCTTTCCGGTAGACCGTCACGGGGGCAGTGGAGTCGGCCATCGTCTGTAGCCATGGACAGAAGCATTAATTTTCAGAGCGCTTATCGTCGGGTGAATGATAGATTCGGATGCCGTGAGGGAAGAGAGGAGAGGAGGGGAGGTGAGATTGCGCGGGCCGAGTTGAGTTCCGCCGAGTCCCGCCGAGACGAGAAGAGCTCGGGGGGGCGCACGAGGCGTACGATAGCTATGGACGCACCGTGCTGCCTGATACTTGCTGCGTTGTGAAAAAAACGCCCCCCAGGTGGAAATCGCTCTCCTGTGTTAGTGAATAATTGGGATGATCAGCGCTGTAGACTGCGTTGGATGCCGACAGAAGTCGAGATCGCCAGATCGCGGAGGCGAATGTTTCTGAAAGTGGATTGTGCTTTCGGATCCGAATCGGAAATGATGCGCAGCTCGGGCAGGATAAAATTTAAGCAAGCCAATGAAGCTGTTTAAAACTGGGGGCGGTATAAATGGGGAGTTAGAATGAAGGATAGCAGGGTTGTCCTATAAAGCCTCACCAACAGTGTGTCGGAGTGCGGAAGGGCGGGGAGACGGCGGGACTGTGGCGGCCGGGCCTGGGAGGGAGGTCGCGCAAGGTCGTGGGGTGGCGGTGGCTTGGTGAGAGCACCCAGTCAAGAGTGGCCCACGGATTCGAGAAAAAAAGAAAACTGGACGGACTAAGGACGCCGTAGCGACTTCCTGCAGCGCCGCGAGTCGCGGGGCTTGAAGTCTTGAGCGTGCGGTGGTGAGGATGTCGAATGGTTGCGACCTACCGATGTGTGACGACAGATGATAGCAGACGACGTCAGCAGGGTGATCAGGAAGGATCGACAGCACTAATCAATTCAATTCATCATATTTCTTTTTTACAGTTAATATTTAATTATAATAACTACTAAAGATATAAATAAGGACAAGACTTCATTAAATTAAATTAAAATAAAATAAAATAAAATACAAAAATAAATTTACATTTTTTTTGAATTTACCATTATTTTCAATCTCAAAGATTGAGAAAACAGGCGAAGCAACGAAGAATCAAGCCAGGCGAGTAGCAAATTTTTAATATATATTCAAAAATAAGTTTGTATTAACTACTGGAGGATAGATCGCTACCGGAACCGCTACAAATCGAGAACAAACGAATAAATCCCGCGCGCGCAAAGTTCAATTGAAGGATCTTTAACGTATTATACAAATACGGGTACCTGGAGCGATACATATTCATTTAATCCTTTTGTAGCCCATATTAGTCTGGGATATCATTCAGCATCGGCTTAATTATTTCGTAACATTTATATGCTATTGTCGTGTAGCTTTCCTTCTGCCGTTCTGTCCGACTGGTCGATACGTAAGGATTACAGTACTTTATGTAAGGATTGTGACGGCAATTCTGATATTTCGTCTTAGATGACGTGCTTTGCAGGAGGTTGCTTGCCTTCCTGTCCCTCCGGCTTGCGGGCTTGTATTTTATTCTTCCTGTGATTTTCAGATTATTTTTCACCGCTTGGCGATATCTGCTTCAAATTTAATTTGATTATGACGGCATTTTATTTGTTTAAGGATCCTTGTGCCTTCCTTTTCCTCGGGCTTAGGTTTTTTCCCCTTTTCTTCTCTGCTTTGCTTGGTGGCCTCCACTGCTTTTTCTTGTAAGAAATTTATATTGTGACGGCAGGTTACCTGCCAGTCCCATATACCGGGGCGCCAAAAAATAAAAAAATGACGCGGCAGGTACAGGTACAGGTATGTACCTGTTAATTTTAGTTTCTAGCATAGGGCCGTCACGATGGACTACCAAACCTACCCAAAGGTCAGGTCCTTGCCCGCTAATGAGTCCCAGACCCAAGCAGGGCATACTTTGCGAGATGCCTCACGTACCCATTAAATGTAGTGCTGCATGCAGTAGTTTTTCCGGCCAGTGTGAGGGCCCTGAAAATTGTTTGTGTAGGGCGGTCGAACGTGACAATTATTTAATTACTAGCCGCGCGCCCCGAGCAAAATATACCTATACATGTACCCGGGCAGCGCCCAGACCTCGCCCATTACGCTAGTTAGGGTGGGTCTTATCGGAGGTGCCCGTGAGATGCTAGGTGAGTTGACAGGTCCGTGTGCAGCAGGGACTGTGTGATGGTTACAGGAGAACTAAACAGCAGCAAAACAAACTGTTGCTTGTATCAGGTATTCTAGTTTATCCGTACTAGGTCAACTGTACGTATTCACTGATAACGCTCACAACTGTGAACGTACATATACTGGTAATGATGTACTATAATAGCCCCTCTAGACCATTGGCAGTAATGTAAAGGAACTAGTCTTCACTTGGCGCCGCTCCCATGCATCGCTTGAAGATCATACTGTGCTTCGGCTCCGGTAGCGCCTTCGTCAGGCCATCTGCCAGCATGTCCGCCGTGCCCACTGACACAACTGCGACTCTCTTTGCATCCACCAGTTCCCGAATATAGTGGTGCTTGATGTCGATGTGCTTTGTCCTATTCGAGGCCATAGGGTTGTTAGCAAGCTTGACTGCTCCCTCGTTGTCCTCATGAACCGTTGTGGCACCATGCTTGTGTTGGTGGACATCCCGCATCAATTGCCGAAAATGCACCGCGCTTTGCCCTGCGCGACTCACGGCGACATACTCTGCCTCTGTGGTGGACAAGGCCACCACCTCTTGCTGTTTGGAAGTCCAGCTGACTGCTCCTCCATTAAGCATGACCATCTCCCCAGATTGTGATCGTCTGGTGGTCGTGTCTGCCGCCTAGTCTGAATCTGAGAACACCTTTATATCGTCCGCGTTGTCTCGTGACGGTCGGCCATAAGTGATGCCCATGGGTCTCGTCCCATTCAAGTATCGCAATAGACGCTTGAGCCGCTTCATGTGGAACTGCGTAGGAGCAGTCTGTCGCCTACTGATGACGCCGATAGCAAACGCAATGTCAGGTCGGGTACACATGCAAAGGAAGTTCACCGATCCAAGGATAGCACGGAAGGTCTCGTGCTCCGATGGTGTCAACGCCACCTTGTCATGGTCGGACGCGACTTCTCCGTCCCGATAGTGTGTAGGTGACATAGGCACCTTTGATGGCGTGCTGTCCAACATCCCGTACTTCTCGAGGATCTCCTTGGTGTACCGTTCCTGGGAAAGACTGATGGTCCCTGCCTCTCCATTTCTGACAATGTCCATCCCAAGGATGAACTTGGCTTCACCAAAGTCCGTCATGCGGAACTGCTCCCCTATGGCTCGCTTCGCCGACTCAATCCACTTGAGTGAGTCTCAGATGATGAGAATGTCATCCACATATACCAGCACGATGCATATGCCATGCACTGGGTGGTTCATCGTATAGAGGCTGGTGTTAGATGTCGCCCGCTTGAGCCCGAGTGAGGAAAGCGTCTCGTGGAAGAGCTTGTCCCATTCACGCGAGGCTTGCTTCAGCCCATAGATGCTCTTGAGTAGGCGCATTACTCGACTCGTTCCATCCTCTGCCCCTCTGGGTTGACGCATGTAAATCTCCTCTTGGAGATCTGCGTTGAGAAACGCAGTCTCAATGTCTGCCGAATGCATGTGCATGTTCCGTTTGGCAGCGATGGCCAAGACAGTACGTAGAGTGCTCAGCTTGACGACGGGAGAGAACGTTTCAGAGTAGTCGACTCCTACTCGTTGGCTGAAGCCTTGAGCAACCAATCGTGCCTTGAAGCGGTCAACTGATCCATTAGGTTTTGCCTTGACCTTGAACACCCACTTGTTGCCAATGGCGTTGCGTCCAAACGGCAGATTCTCCATCCGAAAGGTACCCTTGTTGTGGAGGGACGCAAGTTCAGAGCGAATTGCCTTACGCCATGCTGCCGCATACTTCCCACTCAATGCGTGCTTGATGTCAACGGGCACAGGAATGTGCGCCGCCGGAGGGTACGTCGCAGGTTCCTCTGCAGTGGCAGGTTGCCCTCTGTGCCCTCCCATGGAGCAGCAGTGCGAGGTGGTCGCGGAGGTTTGTTCTGTGTAAACACTTGGGCTGTCTTGTTGACACGTTGGACATAGGCAGCTGCCGCGACGCATGAAGAGGCCTGACGTGCGTCGTGGTCAATGGCATGATCGGTGGGAGGGTCCTCTGAAGTGTTTTGTAGGAGCGCAAAAGGGTTGCTGGTCGGAATTGCGAAGTGTGTGGTGTCAACACACTAGAGGTTGGCATTGGTAGCCCCCCCAGGCTCGAGACCACTGGGTGAAGAGGCTTGTGAAGTGCCATGAGCAACGGGTGCGTGAGCGGGCTGAGACTCAACGAAGGCAACATGGATGGTGCGAACGAGTTTCCCTGTGGCGAGGTTGAGAAGCCAGTAGCCCGGGCCATCATCGCAATATCCAATGAACATGCAGCGGAGGGCTTTGGGCGACAGTTTGTACCGATAGCGATCCTCCAAACGGAGGTAAGCCGTGCAACCAAAGACCTTAACGTGTGCGAGGTCGGTAGGGACGTCATGGAGAAGGGTGTACGGAACACCGCCCGACCCGGCGGACGCAGCGGGGGAGGGAAGGCGATTGCGAAGGTAGACCGCCGTACGCATGGCAAGGCCCCAATACTTGGTAGGGCAGTTCGCGTGCTGGAGCATGGCGGTTGTGGAATCCGCAAGGGTGGCCCATTGGCGTTCCATCTTGGCGAGTTGGTTATGAGTGTACGGTGCGGTGAATTGGGCTGTATATCCCAAGGAGGCGGCCATGGTGCGGCAAGCAGTATCAAGGTAGGGCGGATCACAATCGAACTTGATTGTGGGCCAAAAGGCACAAGTAGGGTGCAGGCGGGAGTGCAAGTTCCAGATGTATGTGAGAGCGGAAGAAAGTGTGGAGACAACAGCTTTCTTGGATGCGAGGGCAAGGAGCCAGATGTAGTTGGAATAGTGATCAATTACACCGAGGAGGTATTTGGCTCCCCCCGGCCCAGTTTCCTTCAGGGGGCCGAAGATGTCAGAGCTGAATGCCTGAAAGCAAGCCGTGGGTTTGGTGCCATGCTGAGTGTTAACGGGTGCATGGTGCAATTTGGCTAAAATGCACGGTTCACACGACAAGAGGGGAACATGACTATCGTACTTCGCTCCAGTGATGTCGGCGCTCCGAAGGGCGAGAGTCATGGTGTCTCTGCCAGGATGACCAAGGCGTTGGTGCCACAAAGTGGTGTCAGAAGACATGGGGCCAGCACCTTTGTAAGCAAGGAGGGAAGTGAACTCACCGTTGATGGTTTGCAAATGAGGCAAGTTGTTATACATGACGAGGATGAAGTCGCCATGAGCGTCACTAGCTGTCGGTTGTCCGACAGCAGGGTAATGGAAGCTAATGTTATGCCGTTTCCGAAGATGCTCTTGGGAAATGATGTTGGGGGCTCCGCGTTTGGACATGCTGGGGGCGTGCGCGGCACGAATGCGAATCCGGCGGGAGTGGCCATCTTGATAAGCGAGATGTAGTTCAACGAGACCGTAACCATGAATGTGGACGTCGATGCCTTTGACGTGGACGGGATTGTGGAGGCGGGTGTAGCTGCCCGCAACGAATGCAGAACGATGGGCCTCCAAGCTGATATTGGCGCCAGCGTCGATAAAACGAAGGGCGGTTGGCGCGGTGACCAACGAGGCGCTGTAGGCCACGGGGGAACCCGCAGGGGAGTCCATGTCGGGGGAGGAGTGGCCGGACGTGTATTCGGTGGAAGGGCCACCGTAGTCGGAGTGGGAGGCATCCGAGTCATGGGCGTGAAAGTCTTTGAAAAGGAGATCACAGAGCTCCAAGAGTTCAGTGGATGGTGAAAGGGGGGTTAGAAGGGATGGGATGACGGTATGTGGAGGGTGTCAATGAGAATGGATTGAAGAACCCGGATGACGCCCGGGAGTTGAGGCTGAGCGTCCGTGACTGCCTCCGGGGCATGTGAGTGGCCGGGAAAGAGGGCCACGAGGCCTCCATAGTTGGGCTGGGACAAAGAGTAAATCACACCGGCAAGCCAACGGCCAAGGGGGTGGTCACAAGGAGAAGGGAGCTGTCCATGCGCCACCGCGAGGTTGCGACGAGTGAGTGACCAATCTGCCCATGCTTTTAGAGGGGTGGAGGCGATGTCGATGGCATGCTCGGGGGACAAGGGTGTTTGAAAGTCTCTGGTGAAGAGGCCTGTGATGGCGGACCGCAAGTCATAGGCGCCCCAATCGATAGGGAAGCCTTGAGCGACGAGCGAGGTTGGGGGGGGGGGGGGGGGGGGGGGACCAAGCGGATGCCGCGAACGAGGGGGCGAAGATTGTCTCCTGGCATGTAAGAAACGTAGGCGTCATCAGCTGACACATGGGTCCCGTAATCAAGGCGCAGACCATCGGCCATGTTGATTGATGGTGCCCCATCGAGATCAAAGAAGGACATAAGGGCTGATTGCGCAGATGCAACGTCCCCAATCGGACGCGGGACACTTGAGTGTGAGACGGTGGGTTGCCCAGAAGGGGAATCACGGGGCGTACTCCCGCGTCCCCCACGTGTCCAGCGACCCCCCCGACCACGTGGACCACGACCACGGCCACGGAAGGCTGAAGGATGGGGGGCGTACTGCTGGTAAGGGTACTATTGGTTTTGGTACTGTTGTTGGTACTGCTGATGTGGCGGACAGAATTGCAGCGGGAGAGGGCAGTCGTGATGCCAATGGAGTCTGCCGGCCATGGGAAGGCCCGCATCAGTGCAATAGCGACATGGGGGGGGTGCGCGGTTGCGCTGTGAGCGGTCCGCACGTGCGGCTAAGGCTTCCTCAACGGCAACTTCAACAACAGTGTTGAAAGCTTGGGGGTCATGCATACCATGACGACGGCCGGAAGGGTGGTGTCCATGGAAGGACGTGTGCGACTGATGTTGAATAAGCATGGTAGACAGTTGGGTAAAGGGTATGGAGGCAGCTGCTTGCCCATTCTGTCTGGCATCAAGGGCAGCAATAATGTTCGCTCGTGCCCCCGATAGCTTGCTGTTTTAATCATAGAGAGTAGCAGCTACCAATTTTTTTTCACTGACCAGGAACTCCTCTTCATTAAGCTCTTGGAAGGTGTGCATCATAGGCTGTATAAAGGTGTCTACACTTTCGGTTTCGCCTTGAGCGTCCAAAAAAATTGCAAGTAACCCAACTGTTCTGCCAATACCCCGCTGGTCGAAATGGTCAATAAGTACACGCCATGCATCTGAGCCTGGCGAAACCCGAGCCGAAAAAGAGGGGTCGCGCTGAAAGTTGGTCAGGACTATCACCGCATTAGGGTGTTTCATCATCACGCCAAGATACCCGAACAGTTTTTTTTGAAAGTTCTGATAGGCTGTGTTTACAACAGCATCGGGAGGTGCTGCTCCTTCTAGCAGTTCTGGAAAGGCAGGGTTTATAGCACGCAGGTAGTTTATATAGTCCCGTCTGAACTCTGGAAAACTGTTGTCGGCTGTGAAAGTCGGTCCCTGTGTGCGCATCACAGACCGGCTCAAGCTACTGTCGTCGAGCAGGCCGCGACTAAGCTGCTCGTCGACGAAATTATAATGGTCCGGTTCACATACATGGGTAGCGGTTCGGTCACTGCTACGGTTATAGGTCCCACCGTCTGTTACTGGTCGTTGTGTCGGCTGCCCATGGGGTGGCGCGAAGTTCGCGGTAAGGCGATCAATTTGAGAAATTATTAACTCGTGGGTGGTCGCGTGCGACCGTTCTATCGCCGTGTCTATGAGCTCTACAGTTTTAGAGAGAATACTAGCCAGGGTATTATCCAGGGTAGTGGCAGCGACATGATCTTTACCGGGGTTGGAGCCAAATGCCTCTGCGTGAGTCGCTTTGCTGCTGCTTTCCGTGTGGTGGACGCCGCCGGCGGCGGCTGCTTCCGTTCAGACATGCCTGAAAAGTCATGTTCGACTTTTCACACCTCTGGTTTCTCACACTAAAACCGCGCTGGTCGCGTGTATGCAGCTTATTAAGCTTTGTGAGGGCCCATTACCTCTTATCGGAGGTGCCCGTGAGATGCTAGGTGAGTTGACAGGTCCGTGTGCAGCAGGGACTATGTGATGGTTACATGAGAACTAAACAGCAGCAGAACAGTCTGCTGCTTGTATCTAGTATTCTAGTTCATCCGTACTAGGTCAACTGTACGTATTCAATGATAACGCTCACAACTGTGAACGTACATGTACTGGTAATGATGTACTATAATAGTGGGCCTCGCTAAGGGCACTCACGGGGACTTCACCCATCAGTGGGGGGCTGAGGTCTGCCGGGGGCGATAAGGTAGCGGGGGCGGCCATGGCGGGGTGGATGGCGGCGGGGGCGGCCGTACATGGCGCTTGCTGTGTCTCGGCGGGGACGGCGGGCGCAAGAGTCGCTCGCTTGGCCGCGAATCTAGCTACCGCTTGGTTCACGCTAGCCAACGCGAGTACCCTATCTTTGAGGTCGGCCTTGCTTCCCTTAGCCTCCGGAGCTTCTGGGTCGTCGTGTTGTAGCATTGCCTTCAAGTCTTTCACTTGAAGGGAATCAACCGTGCCGAGGCCACGGGCGGCGATGGTCTCAAGAACGGTGATGGCGTGGGTAACAGCCTCGACCACCGCCTTGCGCCTTTTTGCGTTTTTTGCCTCCTCTTTTTGTGCCTTATCGCTTGCCTTGCGTTTTTTCTCTAGGTCTTGGGCGCGTTTAACGCAATAGACTCTTCGCCGGTAGCGCTGCCTTGGCGTGACCACAAATTCTTTGCGGTTACCCGCCCGCTCTTGCCCTCCCCCTCGTCGGCGTTCGGGTGCACGTTGTCGTCGTCCGCTTCACTCTCGTCGGCGGTCGGGTGGAGGACGGTCTTCATCTTGTTGAAGACGTCGCCTTGCCAAAGGTAAGCGTCCATGATCTCTTCCCTGCTCCTGGTGGCAAGCCGGCTGACGTTGTTTATTTTTACCCCTGCATTTGAATGAGTGACATGCAGGCAGTTGGGGCATGTGGGTGGACTCGCGCATCAATGCGTGCTCCATGCTGGTGTCTGGGGGTTTGGTATGTGGTGCGCTATTTTGATGGATGATCACATTGGAGATTCACACGGATCAACAAATTGCGGTGCACACGGGATTGTTATTGTCTACGCTGTTAGCGGGTGTGTTGACGTGCAGTGGACAGCAAAAAAAGAAAGGGCGATGGGGGGATGTTACTTCCGTCTGACGATATATGACGGTTTGCTTCGACTACCATTACGCTATTTTGTTACAATCACCGAAACGACGAGTCAGACCGCATTTGAGTGGGGTGCCGTAATTAGCAGCTTTCTCCCGTCATCCTGGCTCTCTTTTCCCACTTCGTGAAGACAACTAGATATGAGCAGGGGCAGCGCCCACTGAACGCGATCCGGCAGGGTCGTGTGTTGTGGGGGAGCGGTGAGGGGCTCACACAATGCCCATGTAGCGAAGGAGGCCGGCGAGGAGGAGCATGAGCAGGGAAAACCAGAGAGGGTCTTCCTTCCTCTTCCTGCCACATTTTCCTTTCCGGCCAACACCCCGACGGACAGCAGCGGTAGCAGAGATGGGGTTGAGCGGCGGACGTTGTTCAACAACCTCGTAGGTGGTGTGGCATGGGCTGTCGTGGGGTGCCAGAGTGTTTGCGTTCTTCTCATCGCCTTTTTCTGGCCCAAGTATGTCGATGGCCTTCATCAATTTTGATAGGGCGGAAACGCGCCGCCAAATGCCGTTCCTGAGGGAGTTGTTGTAGTATGTCGGGACACTAACTACAGCCTCCTCAGCAGCACGCAAACCGGCCTCCAAGTAGCCTACGCCAGGCTCATTTTTCCAGATATGAGCACCACGATCGTATAGTTGTTGGCGATGGGTCTTGTTGAGCCCGGCAAACGGTAAAGGGTGAGTCGTACGTCGTGGTCGGGCGGGGTCGAACAGGTTGCGATCGGCATCGGAAGGGGCGACGGTGGGGTTGGCACGCCTAGACATGGCACCGACACTGTTGTATCGCAGAGCGAGGGTGCACGTGGAGTTAGTTATTACGTGGTTGGTCGAGTTGTGGTACACGGACGAGTCGATATCGGGAGGACGAGAAGGTGATGGTCGCGAAAAAGGGAGGAAAAAAAAAAGCGCGCTCACCGGATCGGCCTGCGTGTGTCTACCCCGAGTGGCGGAGGCAACGCGTGAAGGGGTGACAGAGCGCACCCATGCACGGCTCAATATCACTAGGGGGTCGGGTTTTCACTCTTGGTTGGCCAAACGGCCGTTGTAGGTGGTCGGGGTCGCTTGTTGGGTGGTGTCGTCGGGTAGTGGGGTGGATCGTGACAGCCGGCGAATAATTTGAATTACAAAGACATTCGGGTGGTTCGATTTTCACTCACCCCCCCGTACCCACGGGTCGGCATGATGACCACCAAGCCGCCCGCCCACCCTCGGCTATGTTACAACCTTGGTTGCTAAGGTGTTAGACCTATGGTTGGCCCTAAGAGCAACCCCATACTGCCCTATCCATGTCCAACGTGACGGCGGGTGGCTAGTTAGACACGGGTGGATAGAAACTAAAATCAATAGGTATCGCCTGAAATTATTTGTGCCCCCGTCGGCTTACGTGTCGCTCCAGCACATTGTAGATACACATTTATTTATAGGGGGATTCAATTTGTTTTTATTAGTGCGTGATTCAGCATATTCATTTGGCGACTTCTGCCATCTTGGTTTCCCTCCCTTTGCACTGTGCGGCGAGAATTCATGCAACGCCTTTCTTTTGCTCTTCATGGTACTTTGGGTTCCTATCTTCGCGACGCTTTGCAAGAGGGCAGTGATGATGTTGTGGCATGCCTTCCTGCTCCTCGGGCTTAGGTTCCCCCCCCCCCCTTCTTCTTTTTGCTTGGTGGTCTCCGCAACTTTTTCTTGCGAAAAAAATCCCTTTGCCAGGTCCTAGTGTTTGTGGTGCATGTAATTGCAAGGTTAAGGTGGTGGTCCCCCCTTAGTTTTGGCAACCCCTTAAAATCAAGAAGAAATCATTGGAAAGCACCAAGCAAACGGAAAACCCCACATGGTTAGCCCCGTGGGACATGGAAGCGTCCAATAACATCATTCCATTCCTCGCGCACCAAAGTATCGCAAAGATAAAAACACAAGGCACCATGAAGAACAACGGAGAAACCACAAACCCCCGGCTCGCTCTTTAACTATGAATTTATTAAACACGTGGGTTTGCTCTACGGTGCGTAGCCAAGAAACGCCAATTTTCTTGGCACAACACATGGAATGTAGTTCGATGCTATTGTGATCCATGCCAATAGTATGATATATAGTGACACCGGACACAACGTGCCTCCGCAGTTCGGAATCGGTGCTCTATTTCCCTTTCTGGCTAGACACCCAATTCACTTTCTACTTTCATATGATTGTTTCCTTATGGCGCCCGCCGGCGGCGCAGCGGCGGCGGCCTTGGAGGGGGAGCGCTCGCATGCCCGTCGGTATCCCCTCACCTCCCCGTGGTGGGCGCTGGAAACCCCGCAGCCGTGCCCATGCTTGGCACGGTAGGGGGCTAAGAGGGCCGACAGCGCGATCCGCAAGATCATTAGCTGTCGGGAAAGCCATGTACATAGGGCTTTTGGAAAAAGTAATTTCTGTGCAATACAAGCGCCATGATCTCCCGCTCGGGCCGTCCGATATGTTTTTTCGGAGTCTAATAATGCTGGATACATTCCTACTTTGAGGGGGTAGGGCATGTATCTTAGGAGCGTTAGGTGGCGAGGAGGGTACGGCCGGATCAGCGCTGGGACGCAGGCGTTGGAGCTGGTGGTGGCAAGCCGGGAAGCAGGCCAGGAAAGGGCGCTCGCTAGCCGTCGACCAGCCATGTGCCAGGCAAACCTTCCCGGGAATGAGGCACAACATGGCACTAGCCGGTGGCCGGTCGCACGCGGAGGAGCGGATATGTGAGGCGGCGGCCATCCTCAAGATCAGCCGCCGGCTAGTGCCATGTCGTGCCTCACCCCCGGGAAGGTTTGACTGGCACATGGTTGGTCGACGGCTAGCGAGCGCCCTTTCCTGGCTTGCTTCCCGGCTTGTCCGTACCCGGCGTCGAACTAGTTGGGGAGCAGCACAAGGGCAGGGCGCTCACTAGAAGACTGCTACGTCGACAAGCTACATCTCCGAGGGGGAGGCGCCACAGCCCCCCGCCTAAGCGGTAAGAACGTAGTAATTTTGTAATCAAGAAAAACAGATCAAAAAATAACCCACTTGTGAGGAAATGCAGAACTGAATTGCTGCTCGACCTTCACGGTGCACGGCCCGCACCCACCGAACCGGGGTGCCGACCGGCTCAGGCCGGTCGGCGGTCGGGAAGGCCGACGGGCCAACTTAATCTAGCTTCCGCGTGACTTCGGTTTTGCCGAAGATAAGAGGGGAAAGGCTGGCCAAAAATCCCTCCTCACGTGGGCGCTTGTCGATCCCGCCGCCGCATCCCGTAAACCCCGCCCCAAGGTCGTTGCCGCTCCTTCCGGCGTTTTTACTCCTTATCGAGGTCCCCCGTAACCTCGAGGGTAGATGGGGGGGACCGAGACACACATACAGAGGGGGAATTGGCGCTCGTCGGCTCGTGCCTCCGCGCCCGGATTTTCCCCGCTAATTTCCCCGGTTTTTCCTCTGTCTCGTACCCGGGTTACCTGTCTCGTAGTCCGACCTCCGCCCGTACCCTCCCCCCTCCGATCGCGCGTCCACCGAGCAGCCTCTTTTGAGCGTAGGCCTCCGCGCTCGCCCGGGCCCACACTCTCTATATATGTCTGTCGGGGTAGTGGGTGTCGTAGAGGGGAGGGGGGGGGGGGGGGGGGGGGGGGGCGGGGGGGAGGTCACCGTAGCCGGGTCCTTCGGGCCTCGGGTGCATGGAAATTAAACAAAGCCGTCCGTACGGGGTTTTCCGGCGGCACCGACCCCGAGGGTCGTCGTCGACAGATCGTGTCGCTTCCCCCGTCGCGACCAACCTCCTTCCCGCCCAATCGTGCGCCTCCCCCCGGGAGATGTAGCAATCTTCTAGTGAACGCCCTGCCCTTGTGCTGCTCCTCAACTAGTTCGACGCCGGGTACGGACAATATTTGTGTATCCGAAAAAGCCCTCCGTGCAAGGCTTTCCCGCGGCGGGTGATCTTGAGGATCGCCGCCGCCTCACATATCCGCTCTTCCGCCTGCGACCGGCCACCGGCTAGTGCCATGTTATGCCTCACCCCCGGGAAGGTTTGACTAGCACATGGCTTGTCGACGGCTAGCGAGCACCCTTTCATGGCGTTGCTTCCCGGCCAGCCACCACCAGCTCCAACGCCCGCGTCCTAGCGCTGATCCGGCCGTACCCTACTCGCCATCAAACGCTTTTGAAGTACATGCCCCACCCCCTCAAAATAGGAATGCATCATGTAATATAAGACCGCGAAAAAACATATCGGACGGCCCGAGCGGGAGATCATGGCGCCGGTATTGCCTAGTAATTATTTTTTCAAAAGCCCTATGTACATGACTTTCCCGCTAGCTATTAATCTCGCGAATCGCGCTATTGGCCCTCTTAGCCCCCTACCGTGCCAAGCCTCGCATGGCTGCGGGCTTTCCAGCGCCCACCACGGCGAGGTGAGGGGATGCCGACGGGCCTGCGAACGCAACCCCCTCCGGGGCCGCCGCCGCTGCGCCGCCGGCGGGCGCCTCACAAAATATTATCTTTAACATCTTGGCGAATTCGTTTCCACCGCAACATATCGAGCGTTTTAGCAATATTGCCAACGACTCCTCTATGACCGATTGATTGTGTGCTCGAAAATCAATTTTGGTCGGAGCTCAAAGTTTCCTGGAATACAAAGGCGATCAAGACGCCAAAAATAGCTAGCCACCTCTCGCTTCGAATTTCTCTTGCCCATTTACCCTCGTCCCCATAAACGAGCCTTGGGAGTACCCCTCGCGAAAGAGATTAGCGAACTCGTGGCTCAACCGCAACGCTTAAAAATCAGTAGGTTTAACTCTGCTTCTTCTAACAACGGCTAGGACTTCCGTCGTAAATATGCATATGACGGAATCTTACAATCCCAAAACAATGAAACTTTGGCATGAGTACGAAGTTCAATCTCCGACTTAACGTATTAGCTTCATGAATGGCTCCCTTGCGGTACGCAATCGTCATTGAACCCACAAATGGTTGCAAGTCCCGCATGTAATGCGCTTGCCGTTTGTTCAATTTGTTGTTCGGTTCCCTTAGCAAATGTCGCAGTGTGTCGTGGTATGTTACAAGGAGCTTAGTAGAGTACCCTTCACGGTAATACCTCCAATACTCAATCGCTTTGCAAACGACCAAAGCTTCCAAATAATGGGTAGAGTAGGTGTTGCCACGCTTAGTTGGATTCATGTTACGCGCCTAGAAAGAGACTAGTTGAAGTCCTCCTCCTTGGTCTTGCGACATGATTGATGCAATCCCTACTACGGTCGAAGCATATGTAGCTACGGTGAACATCGCGTCCGAGCTGACCTCCGTAAGGATCAGGTATGGCGCGGAAATGAGTCTCAAAGGCTTCCAAAAAGGCATGCGTTAGCGTAACCACTTGTGGCAAGGACTTCCGCAGTAAATCCGTCATTGGTGCCGCAAGGTCGCTAAAATGGTAGATGAACTTGGCGTAGAAGTGGTAGGATTGTAGGAAACCGCGAACTTCCTTCTGCGTCGTAGGCAGTGACCAATCCCCAACGGCCTCGACTTTCTTTGTCGAAACTGAGATTCTACCTGGTGACAAAGTGTAGCCCAAGTGCTTCATCTCTTCAAGACCGAAGATGCACTTCTTAAGAGGCACGCACAAGCTAGGTTAGACATGCATGCCCTACACCACGAACGTTGACCGATATAGGTCGTCCAGCCCCGCAGCAGGGAACAACACGCCGCGTATGGTGTATCACTACTAGCGATAGTATCGGTTTGCATAATAATATACAATTGAATTACACTGTAGATCTACTTTTATGTTTACATAATTGTATTGTTGTTGCTTTTGGGGGGCCTAAAGCGTCAACGGCTTAGGCTAGATTAGCTAAAATATTGAAATTCAATTCAATTTCAATTTTAGACATCAACCGTATAATGTGATCGGCACACATTGTAAATAAACAATTTAGTATCAAATTACTGGGGATGTGTCAATGTACGATTTGCACATGGGATGCGGTACCGCATTATGGGTGTTGGTCACCTCACACACATCATAATGTGGGTCTAATTCATAAAGACTAAGGACGAGTTGTGCGTACTACCTGAGTCTATATTGTTGGAGGTAAAACAAATACACGCCAAACGCCACTATGTCAACATTGCGCGTTTGCACTTGCATTCAACTTTGTTTTGGACACAATGTTCGAGGCAGCGTATACACAGTTCATTATTGCGAAACTTGGTGTATTGACACATTTTTCAGCCCCCTACGCACACGACATGTTGGGCAAGGCTGAACGCCCGTGGCGCACAATTCGTGAATGCGAGTTTTCCAAGTCATTCACCATACCGGTCTCCACATCCATGTGGTCGTCCGGTATGCGCACAACCATGTATTTGTGCAAATGTACATTCAGTCGGACTTTTGGCACATGCGGTGGTGTCCTTCTCACCTTTTCGTTGGATGTCGCCTAATTCACTTGGTTGCAAGATCTACAACCCTGCCACCATACTCATTACGACTTTAGTGCATGTATGTGGTGTTCCATGAAAGATATATCCGGTTTTGACAAGTGCGATGTGCCTCTGCTAAGATTGCAACATCGTCTCTGCGGGTTGAAACAATTACCCTGGGACTTTAACGATCTTTGCCGTGATTGGCTCGTCAAACAATGGTAGATAAAATGCAAGTCCGAACCATGCATGTACACGTTCAAGCAGGACGACATCTTCGCGATGATTGGCCACTATGTGGAGGATCGGCACCTTTCTTCCAACAACATACCGTGGGTTGAGAACTTCAAGGCCACCATGGTATGGGTCAGACATCCAAGATCAAGGACATGGTTGACATGTCTCACATCCTCGGCATGGCCAAGTGACTAAAGATCATTGTCCTTGCCCATTGACCATGGGTTCTTATCCGGCATAATAAAAGAAGGCTCGTCCCACCCCCTCGGTCGATACGGGATGGATACCCAAGCATGCTTGGTAGCCTCCAATACGCAGTTGTATGCTCTCGTCCGGAATATTTGACAACTCACAATATTCTTAGCTCTGCGCAAGTGAACTCATCCAAACTACAAATTCACGCCGCGAAGGAGGTTCTACGGTACCTTTCTTAGGGCACTTGAGCATGCGCCTAGCGTTGGGGAGGGGGATGATGCCTCAATCTAAGGAGATGAAGATCGTTTTCATGCTTGTAAGATGTGCCATCAGCTATCGTAGAAGATAGCAAAGTTGCGTGGAATAATCCAAGTGTGAGGTTGGGGGTATCGTGTAGAAAATCACCCCATAGTGGCACACTCATCTAGCAGGGAGCATGTTGGACTCGTCCCCGAAGTTATTACTAGCTGATCCGCCCCAAGAGCGAACATTTAAAAGGTACAATTTAATTGTTGATGAAAAAGTAAGTTCCGGCTCATTGCTTTCTCACAAGGCCCTCAACCCGAACATTATTAAAGCTAGCACCGGTGACAAATATCACTACCTTAAATGCTCAATGAGAGGCGGATGTTCAAACTCTCCTCCCTGCGAGTGGACTGATGCGTTGTTTGCAGGGAGATACCCAATGAGTGTGCACACCAAAATGAGTGTCGATCATTCAGCAGAGATGAGGTGCGAAGTGACGAATTGAAAACATGAATAAGCCAAATGATGCGCCATTAAAAATCAATGCGAGGCCATTTTATCACCCGCCAATGCGGTTGCCAATTATTAACCCTGGAACTATCTTAGGGGTTTGACGTGGAGTTTGAGGTCTGGAGGAGGGCGCAACGTGATTATGGCCTCAGGCTTGGGGAACTCGTGGGCGCCGCCGGGAGGGGGCGACAGGCGGAAGCTCTGACAAATAAACGCAATGCACAACTTCCTTAGATAACTCCGCTTGTATCCCGTTGAGTTAGGGTAATGATAGGATTCAGCACATTTGAAGGGTGAGCATTGGGAGGGGCACGGTCATGCGCCTGTCACAATTATAAATTCGGGTGAACAAGAAAATATAGTATAGATAGAAGACGACTGGCTAAGGAACGAGTGCGTCTGATATTCACCACTAGTATATCAGTCGTAAATATCACGACAAATGATTTTGTGCGAACGTAAAAGAATATGACACGGGCCAATGCTTGATGGCATACAGCGCCTTAATCGTGATACGCATTTCGAATAACACAATGAAAGATATGCGAGTTTTGGAGAGCAAAACTGTGCAATATGTGGCATATGCGCAGCGCACATTCAATATTCAAAAACATGCATTTAACAGTGATTGAATTATCGCATCATGGTAATAATCGCTTTTATTTAGTCCAAGAATGATAATCATGCCGGACAATACATTACGCCCACTTCGTTAATTGTACGAGTCATTAAACTTTTCACTGAACTAACTTTCTGATAATGTTTTACATATTATTAATACATCTATTTCTTTTACATATTAATTGGCGGGCACCGCACCTGGAGAATCTGCGCCATCACCAATTTGGCCTCCAGCATGGCGAACCCCGTGCCGATGCAATTACGGGGGCCGCCGCCGAAGGGTAAGTAAGCGCCGTTGGGGCCCATTCCACTCAGCGCTTTCTGCCAGTCGCCCGCAGCCAGGCCGCCGGTTGGTGACAGCCAACGCTCGGGCTTGAACTTCCCCGCATCCTCCCCCCACCACCGAGGGTCCCTGGGGGTGAGGAGAGCAAAATAGTATAGACAGCGCGCGACAACCACTCGGCTCCCCATGTATTAAAACATTATACGAAAAACATCCCAAGCCAGGCGAGCGCTGAAAGTTTGTTGGTTGTGGATGCTAAAAACGCGAGCCGTGCATTCGATTTATGGAGGGTGCGAAATTTGTTGATTGGACTATTGGCAGTACGGTAGACGGGAGGACATGAAAGAGGGCAAACTAAGAACGGCACGTGACTTGTGGCCACAGAGTTAAATGTGTTACAATTAACACCTTCATGAAAAAAAGAAACGGACGTAACTCAAACAGTGTCGCAACTAAAAATTAAGGGCGGTGTTCCATTTAATGAGCAAAATATCACAATATAATACGTTATAGCATTATTGTTGTAACATTGTTGTAAGTTTCAAAGCATTTTACTCCTGACCTCCTATGACGACTTCTCGTTTGATACGAATAGAGGTGGGGACCAAACATTTGTACCCTTCACTATGTTGTGAGTGCACACGCAGACTTGATAATACGCATCACATACACGTAATCTTATATCGGTAAAAACAGCAACATTGCCAAGCCCAGGGCCGCCTCATTCTTGGTGGACATTTCCAAGGACGCAAGGTTAAGTGTTCGAAAGGGTTGACACTGTGGGGCATGTATATTGTAGCTTGGCGTCCGCTGATTCCCAAGGTTAGAGTTGCACAATGTTTGATGACCCCATTAGCGAGAGCACAAACATCCCGAACCCAAACGCTACATACGTACAAATATCATATGATGGCGGGAGAAGCGATACCTGTGCATGAGGACGCACCCCACGAGGATGGTGGTCCCTTTGGGCACGGTCCACTCCCCGAGCCGGCAATCCTCGCTGGCGCAGCGCCCGATCATGTACGCGGGCGGCAGAACCCGCATCGTCTCCAGGAGGATGGCCTCCAAGTAAGGAAGCTGGCTGCACAGTAACCAAAATCGATCAGTGCTAAACTATACAACTTCTTCCTCCTAATTTCACATTTTAGGGTTCATAGAAACCTTATTTGGTATTTTAGGGTTCACAAAAGATAAATTTTGGGTTTGAGATTGACAATCTTTAGGTTTTGAGTTCTTACCCAGTCGTATGTTATGACCTGAAAACCCTAAAACATAAAGTTGTCGTCGAACTAAAGTCATACCACACACACACACACAAGCATACGTTTAATAATTGTGAATTATAGAAAAAACATCGGAAAAAGACGAACGAACTCGCAATCCCGCAAAGCAGATTGTTAATGAATTCATTATATAAATGCAGCAATTCAAACAAAATGTTCCATACATTTACTATAATTTCATTCATTCCATAAAAGTTCATACGAGTGCGCGTCAACAAAGATTTTTAGTAAATATCGATTAGAAGCACATCTCAAGTCAATAAAAAAGGAAGCGTTATACGACCTTTTCGGTTGCGGTACGTCACTGCCCAAGACACCGAGCACCTCCGCCCTCGCCTTCTCCTGCAAAGATCGACGACAATGCGTTTCAGCCTCGCACAAATCAACCAACACCCACAGAGCTTGCTCTCCCATACCCACAAAAGAACCGCAAAACAAAGGGTTAGTGGCTCTCAAAAGGAGAGGTGGGTAGGGTAGTCGCGCATTGCCTGGATGTCGGGGTGCCATGCCATCAGGGTGCAGACCCATGTGAGAAGTATGGCTGAGGTCTCTTGCCCCGCCACCATCAGCGTCATTATCTCGTCGCGTAGCTCTCGGTCACTCATGCCCTCGCCCGCCTCGTCCTTTGACATCGCCAGCCTATCAATAAGCCCCTATCACGGAGCGGGGGGCACAATAATAACAACGCTTAGTCACCAACGCTTCAAACAAACGCAACCGCTTCAAATAAATGCAATTGTGGAGAGGAACAGCCGCCCTCCGCAAATTTCAGAGGGCTTATCAAATTGAATCGATGGATCCCCCCTCCCCCCCTCTCTCTCTCTCTCTCTCTCTCTCTCTCTCTCTCTCTCTCTCTCTCTCTCTCTCTCTCTCTCTCTCTCTCTCTCTCATCTGTAGACTATAGTTATACAGCCAGGAATCAATTGGGGTGCTCGAATGGACAGGGGGGAATTCAGGAATCATAGGAATTTAGGAGGACAGTGCTGATGCTGTTACATGCCTTCCTACCCCGCAGGCCTTTTAGGCTCGTTGGGTTTTTTTCACCATCTCTTGCCTGGTGGTTTTCCCTGTTACTTTATTCTTGTAAATAATGAGAAATAATTCAGCAATCATTCGCCAAGTCGCGCAGTGAATTATACGATGACGCGCGGGCAAAACCTTGGGTTCGACGTCTCCCGCGGCCGCTGCTGCGCTTAGGCTAGCCCTGCGGTCCGCAATGATACGATACACGGTGCGGTCCAGGCCCTCAACCGCTGCGGCGTACTCCGCATTTTCGGGGGTCGGCAACCACTCCGGGATCGCGAAGCCCGTGGCAGCGCGGCGGCCAAAGTAGGTAAAGGCGGTCACGATGCCATCCATCACTTCTCGTGCTTCTGCCTCCTGCTCGGCAGCACAGCGGATTTCAGGGTGTAGGGCTTAATACGACATCACAACAAACATGCCAAAAGCATCGGTCGAACTGTTCGGCTCGCTATTCACAGGCGGTAATATATGATGGAAAACGGAAAATCAGTCCACCCCAATTTATACGCGACAAGAAAAACAACTTAGATGGGTGCATCGAAAGCGTGTGTCGACTCGAGGGAAGGGAAGAAAAGAATCGCAAAACACACGGAACAACACGGATCCAGCTCGCGGCCGGAAAGCAGGACGAGATTATTCTCCACTCGTCGTGAAATCGCATCGGAAATAAGCGGCAAGGCGACATGAAAGTCCTGTTCACGTGCCTCGCTCTTCGTAAGAGAGCCCAGACTACCTCGGACGCCCGCTGCTGCTGTCACTTTTAGCAATATATGCGCTCGAGAATCTACATTCCCTACCAAATCGTCGTCAGAATCTACTCTATCCGCCAAAATACCGTAAGAAAATGGCAAAATATAAACAAAAAGCGGGTAAGGGGTTTTGGTCGCGCAAGTTGGGCTTTGGTGAGGGAATCTCAGCACCTCGATAGCCGTCCCAAAGACCGCGTCTGCGATGATCTCCAAAGTCAAAAGGTTGAATTCGGTGTACACGGAGCGCGTTTTCGCTGAGGTGTCCGCCCCTCGCCACTTGTGCTGCAGCATCTTTGTGGTGACACCAAGCATAGCCTCCGTGTAACTGCCCGACACCGTCATCCAGGCACCGTGTTAATCAGACGCAAGTCTAACATCGGAGACGCAAACGCCTCGGCCAAGGTCAAGGACTTGCCGATACAAGCAGATAGATGAATAAGTGCGATCTAACTAAACAGCATTTAATTCTAATTTCGGTGCTTCAATGAATATCGATACTCTTAAAATAATCATGCAACCCAGCACGGGCAAATCGATTGACTGCAAGTTACCGCCAAACCGACTGATGACTATTATTATGGATAAATAATAAAATATGGTCAACAAAGAACAATTTCTTCTTTTCCTCTTCTTGCTTAGTGGCCTACACTGTTTTTCCTTGTCAGAATTTTTTCTTTATCTAAGAGCAGCTTCAGTTTGCTGATAGACAAAGTACGCTCTTCATATCTTTTCAGGTACGCGGATAAAACAAATAACAACTAACTATGTACTGGCGACGCGCGAGCGCATCGGAAATGAAAAAACTTGATTACATAACAACCCAATTACTGACAACATTAATAAAAATGTGCATATATATGAGATATCAGAAAATAGTGGTCAGTGCGGGTTGGAAGCACTTGATGACTCCCAGCTCTGCCCTGCACCGGTATTTCGAGCTGCGCACCTGCGCACTGCGGCCTGCCGGAACGCAGGGTTGGACAGCTGGCGCTGCTTCCTCCACAGTTCCCCGTCACTGACCAGCAGTCCGTTGCCTGCCAGACTTGAGCCGGGGAAGAATGCCGTCCCCTGCAAGTAACGTTATCTCAGGGTCCAATAAGTTGGCATGCCACATCCTCGTAAGAAGTGCTGAATTGCATAAAAGAGGCCTGATATGATGGGCATTCCATCAAAGAGGGCAGCCACATAAGGCATGGGAGGAAAACAGAGGAGATGCCATAGAGGCACTGGAGTAGAAGCCAGCAGCAGCAGGGTGGGGTGACAGGAAGCCAAGTTTTGTGAATTGGCAGGAGTAATGACATTGACGTGGGCTTGCATGTATAGATAGCCAGCGTATCTACGCGCGAGAGCGCGCGCGCACGTGTGTGCGTGTGTGTGTGTGTGTGTGTGTGTGTGTGTGTGTGTGTGTGTGTGACGGGGGAGGAAGGAGGGTACGCACACACGCATAATAAGTGAGAGAGATACAGGGAGGTAGAAGAGGGTTTGTGTATGCGTGTGTATGCGTTTTAGTTTTGAGAGAAGACATCATGGACTTGTCATGAGTGTATGTGATGCTTTGGGGGGGGGGGAGGCCGAGCATGCGCTGGATGAACGTGTATTTTCATCCATGGCATATGATGTGTGACATCTTTTACACATTCCGTAATTGCGTGGATGCATGCGCGCGCGTATGTGTATGAATGCGTGGGCGTGTGCGTCTGTGCGTGTGAGTATGTGTGTGTGTGTGTGTGTGTGTGTGTGTGTGTGTGTGTGTGTGTGTGTGTGTGTGTGTGTGTGTGCTGTGGATGTGCGAGCATGAGAGGGCTTATACTTATAGCTATACGTTAACGACCTACAGTGAAAAAAGGAAGGTGGGAGGGGGGAGTAGAGAAAGAGAGCGTGTGTGTTGTTGTGACTGAGGGAGAAAGAGAGTGAATGGGTGATTGAGTAAGCAAGGGGCGGAGGAAAAACGTTGTCGATACCTCCTTCACAAACTTCCCCGCATCCTCCACAACAACCTGTGCAGCAGGCGGAACAACCCTCAGTTGGCCGTCAGTCACCAATACAAGAAGCCCCTGTGGTCCTGCGCCCAGTGCTGCAACTGCATGCAACCCTCCCCAGTTTCTTTTTTCAACGACCACACGTGCTCGATGTGACTCAAGTTGAACGAGGACTGAAAATGGGCG